>JAREIK010018706.1:0-105076 GCA_029783825.1 Sapria himalayana
ATTATTTGTTTTAAATTTTTTTTTTATTTTAAAAAGTTTATCTATATTTTATTGATGAAAAATAATTTATGTAAATTATATTTATCTAACTCATAATTTATTTTGTAATTAATATTTATATAAAAATAAACAAATAACTAATTAAAATGAATATTTTAAATTATAATGAAAACAATAATATTGAGAATTATTATTTATTATTTTGGGTATACTGGTTTAATTTAAATTAGATCTGTCTCACTGATAATTTAATTTGTAATTAATATTTCTATAAAAATAAACTGATAAATATTTAAAATAAAAATTAAAAATTATACTGAATACAAATTTAAATGATATTTATGAATTATTATTAATGTAAACGAATTTAAATGTTTAAGCATTTATAGGTTTTGTCGATTAGGAAATTAATATTTATGTTTTTAGGCATATTGTGGTTTAAATGTTTTATTTACATAATAAAAATAAAAAAAAAATTTTAGATTTTTTCTGATTTTCAAAGGTAATAACCATTGAAAATAAGATAATTATTAAAATTTTTTAAAATGTGAATACCATGTATAATTATATTAATCATACTGATTATATATTATATAAATTCAATATAAATAATTTTAATGATAGAAATTATAATAATGATCAAAAATTAAATTAATAAGCTATTTATAAAATTATAAATTTTAATCAAAATATATTTACATGATTCAAAATGATTCAAAATCAAATCAAAATATATTACTAAATAATAATATTTAATTTTTAAATTTTTCCTTCTTTTTATAAGCTTATATTTTTTTAAAAAATATCAATTATTTAAATAATGTTTGTCTCGCTCAAAATTTATTTTGTAATTAATTTTTGTAAAAAATTAAACTATAAATAATTAAATTGAATATTTAAAATTATTATAAATACACATAAAAATGAGATTTATTATTCATTAAGTAGTATATAGATGTTAAAGGGTTTATGTATTTAGGGGTTTCTGGGTTTATGAGCTTACTGATTTAAGTAAGCAGGTATTTAAAGGTCTATAGACTTTATTTAAAAAATGAAATAACAAAAAATTTATTTTTATTATTTTTTATCATATTTTGAAGGTTATAACCATAGAAAATATAATAATTTTTAATTTTTTTTCAAAAGTGAATACAATATTAATTTATTATAATCATATTTATTATATATAATATAAATTCAATATAATCGATTTTATTGATAGATATTATAATAAATCTTAAAAAATAAATTAAAAATCTATAATGAATATGATTCATATTACTTAAAATATAATATGAAAACCTAAAATGATTCAAAAGCAAAGGAAAATGTATTAGTAAATAATAATTATTTGATTTCAAAATTATTTTTCTTTTAAAAAGTTTATCTATACTTTTTGGATTAAAAAAAATTTATATAAATTATATCTATCTAACTGATAATTTATTTTGTAATTAATATTTATATAAAAATAAACAAATAACTACTTAAAATGAATATTTTAAATTATACTGAAAACAATAATATAGAGAATTATTATTTATTATTTAGGGTATACTAGTTTAATTTAAATTAGATCTGTCTTACTGATAATTTAATTTGTAATTAATATTTCTATAAAAATAAACTGATAAATAATTAAAATAAAAATTAAAAATTATATAGAATACAAATTTAATTGATATTTATGATTTATTATTAATGTATACTAGTTTAATGGTTTAAATATTTAGAGGTTTTGTCGTTTAGGAGTTTAGTGATTTATATTTTTAGGCACTTAGTAGTTTATAGGTATTATTTAAACAATAAAATAGCAAAAACAAATTCTGTAATTTTTTCTCATTTTCATAGGTTATAACCTTTGAAAATATAATAATATTTAAAATTTTTGAAATGTAAATACAATCTTTAATTATATTAACATTAATAATAATATATCTTATAAATTCAATTTAAACAATTTTATTGATAGATTTATTAATAATGATCAAAAATTCAATTAATAAACTATTAATAATAAGATAGAGATTCATTAATAAACTATTGATAGATATTATAATTATCATTTATTATATAGGTTATATAGGTTTAATGCTTTTTTAAGTATTTAGGGGGTTTAGGGTTTAGTAGTCTATAGATTTAAAAGTTTAAGTATTTAGTGATTTATAATTTTTATTTAAATAATAAAAATATAAAAAATTATTTTTGAGATTTTTTATCATTTTAGAAGGTTATAACCTTTGAAAATATAATAATTTTTATATTTTTTTTCAAAAGAAAAAATAATATTTAGTTATAATAATCTTAATAATTATAAAACATTAAAATTCAATATAAGTAATTTTATTGATAGATAACATAATAATGATCAAAATATAAATTAATAAACTATTATTAATAAGATTCATAGTAATTAAAATATAATTTAAAAACCTTTTTACAATGATTCAAAATCAAAGTAAAATATATTATTAAATAATAATTTTTTGTTATTTAATTTTTTCTTCTTTTTATACGCTTATATTTTTTTTTTTGAATAAAAAATAAATTATAAAAAATATATATGTCTTACACATTATTTATTTTGTAATTAACATTTATATAAAAAATAAACTAATAAATAATTAAAATGAATTTTTAGAATTATAATGAATAGAAATATAAATGAGATTTGTGATTTATTATATATGGTATTCATGTTTATTGGTTTGATTATTTAGAAGTTTTTTTATTTAGTAGTTTAGCAATATATGTTTTTAGGCATATTGTGGTTTATAGGCTTTATTTACATAATAAAAATAAAAAAAAAATTTTAGCTTTTTTTTTGATTTTCAAAGGTTATAACCTTTGAAAATAAGATAATTTTTAAAATTTTTAGAAATGTGAATACCATTTATAATTATTATTATCATACTGATTATATATCATATAAATTCAATATAAACAATTTTAATGATAGATATTATAATAATGATCAAAAATTTAATTAATAAACTATTAATAAAAATATAAATATTAAGTAATTTATATTTACATGATGCAAAATGATTCAAAATCAAATCAAAATATAATTCTAATTTATAATTTATAATTTTTAAATTTTTAAATTTTTCCTTCTTTTTATAAGCTTATATTTTAAAAAAAAATCTATTATTTAAATAATATTTGTATCACTCGAAATTTATTTTGTAATTAATTTTTGTAAAAAATTAAACTATAAATAATTAAATTAAATA
This sequence comes from Sapria himalayana, assembly GCA_029783825.1. Lineage (NCBI taxonomy): Eukaryota > Viridiplantae > Streptophyta > Magnoliopsida > Malpighiales > Rafflesiaceae > Sapria > Sapria himalayana. The sequence continues at coordinate 3,237 of JAREIK010018706.1, forward strand.
TTTAAAATTATAATAAATAGTCTTAAAAATGAGATTTATTATTCATTAAGTAGTATATATATATTAAAAGGTTTATGTATTTAGGGATTTCGTGGTTTATGAGCTTACTTATTTAAGTAAGCAGGCATTTAATGGTCTATAGGCTTTATTTAAAAAATGAAATAACAAAAATTTATTCTTATTATTTTTTCTCAAATTTTCATGGTTATAACCTTTCAAAATATAATAATTTATAATTTTTTTTCAAGAGTGAATACATTATTTATTTATAATAATTATATTAATTATATATAATATAAATTCAATATAATCTATTTTATTGTTAGATATTCTAATAAATCTAAAAAAATAAATTAAAAATCTATAATGAATATGATTTATATAACTTAAAATATAATATGAAAACCTTAAATGATTCAAAAGCAAAGGAAAATGTATTAGTAAATAATAATTATTTGATTTGAAAATTTTTTTTCTTTTAAAAAGTTTATCTATACTTTTTGGATTAAAAATAATTTATATAAATTATATCTATCTATCTCATAATTTATTTTGTAATTAATATTTATATAAAAATAAACAAATAACTAATTAAAATGAATATTTTAAATTATAATGAAAACAATAATATTGAGAATTATTATTTATTTTTTAGGGTATACTGGTTTAATTTAAATTAGATCTGTATCACTGATAATTTAATTTGTAATTAATATTTCTATAAAAATAAACAGATAAATAATTAAAATAAAAATTAAAAATTATACCGAATACAAATTTAAATGATATTTCTGATTTTATATTAATGTATACAATTTTAATGGTTTAAGTATTTAGAGGTTTTGTCGTTTAAGAGTTTAGTGATTTATGTTTTTAGGCACTTAGTGGTTTATAGGTATTATTTAAACAATAAAATAACAAAAAAAAATTTGTATTTTTTCTCATTTTCATAGGTTATAACCTTTGAAAATATAATAATATTTAAAATTTTTGAAATGCGAATACAATCTTTAGTTATATTAATATTAATAATTATATATCATATAAATTCAATATAAACAATTTTATAGATAGATTTATTAATAATGATCAAAAATTCAATTAATAAACTAATAATAATAAGATAGAGTTTAATTAATAAACTATTGATAGATATTATAGTTATCATTTATTATATAGATTATATAGTTTTAATGCTTTATGTATTTATGGGGTTTTAGGGTTTAGGAGTCTATATATTCAAAGGTTTAGGTATTTAGTGGTTTATAAGTTTTATTTTAATAATAAAATTATCAAAAAATTATTTTTATTATTTTTTATCATTTTTGAAAGTTATATCCTTTGAAAATATAATAATTTTTAAATATTTTTTCAATTGTAAATATAATATTTACCTATAATAATCTTAATAATTATAAAACATAAAAATTCGATATAAGTAATTTTATTAATAGATATTATAATAATAATCAAAAAAAAATTAATAAACTTTTATGAATAAGATTGATAGCAATTAAAATATAATTTCAAAACTTATATACAATGATTCAAAATCAATGTAAAATATATTATTAAATTATAATTTTTTGTTTTTAAATTTTTACTTCTTTTTATAAGGTTATATTTTTTTTGATTAAAAATAAATTATTAAAATTTTATTTGTCTCACTCATAATTTTTTTGTAATTAACATTTATATAAAAATAAACTAATAAATAATTTAAATGTATATTTAAAACTATAATGAATACAAATTAAAAAGTGATTTATGATTTATTATAAATAGTATACCGGTTTATTGGTTTGATTATTTTAGGGTTTTGTTCCTTAGAAGTTTAGCAATTTTTGTTTTTAGGTATTTTTTGGTTTATAGGTTTTATTTAAAAAATAAAAATAAAAAAAAATTTTTTAGATTTTTTCGGATTTTCAATGGTTATAACCTTTAAAAATAAAATAATTTTTAAAATTTTTTGAAATATGAATACCATGTATAATTATATTAATATTACTGATTATATATCATATAAATTCAATATAAATAATTTTAATGATAGATATTATCATATAGCTCTAAAATTAAATTAATAAACTATTAATAAAAATATAAATATTAATTAAAATATATTTACATGACGCAAAATGATTCAAAATCAAATCAAAATATATTTCTAAATAATAATATTTTTTTTTAATTTTTCATTCTTTTTATAAGCTTATATTTTTTTTTATTAAAAATCAATTATTTAAATAATATTTCACTCACTCGAAATTTATTTTGTAATTAATTTTTGTAAAAAATTAAACTATGAATAATTAAAATAAATATTTAAAATTATAATAAATAGACATAAAAATGAGTTTATTATTCATTAAGTACTATATAGATGTTAAAAGGTTTATATATTTATGGGATTCGGGGTTTATTAGCTTACTGATTTAAGTAAATAGGCATTATTGGTCTATAGGCTTTATTTAAAAAATGAAATAAAAAAAATTATTTTTATTATTTTTTATCATATTTTCAAGGTTATAACCATTGAAAATATGATAATTTTTAAATTTTTTTCAAGAGAGATTACAATATTTATTTATAATAATCAAAATAATTATATATAATATAAATTCAATATAAACAATTTTATTGATAGATATTCTTATTATTCTCAAAAAATAAATTAAAAATCTATAATGAATAAGATTCATATTACTTAAAATATAATATTAAAACCTAAAATAATTAAAAATCAAGGGAAAATGTATTAATAAATAATAATTATTTTTTAAAAATTTTATTTTATTTTAAAAAGTTTATCTATATTTTTTTGATGAAAAATAATTTATATAGATTATGTCTATCTAACTCATAATTTATTTTGTAATTAATATTTATATAAAAATAAACAAATAACTAATTAAAATGAATAATTTAAATTATAATGAAAATAATAATATTGAGATTTATTATTTATTATTTAGGGTATACTGGTTTAATTTAAATTAGGTCTGTCTCACTGATAATTTAATTTTTAATTAATATTTCTATAAAAATAAACTGATAAATAATTAAAATAAAAATTAAAAATTTTACAGAATACAAATTTAATTGATATTTATGATTTAATATTAATGTATACTAGTTTAAATGTTTAAGTATTTAGAGGTTATTTCATTTAGGAGTTTAGTGATTTATGTTTTTAGGCACTTAGTAGTTTATAGGTATTATTTAAACAATAAAATAACAAAAAAAATTTTGTAATTTTTTATCATTTTCATAGGTTATAACCTTTGAAAATATAATAATATTTAAAAATTTTGAAATGTGAATACATTCTTTAGTTATATTAATATTAATAATTATATATCATATAAATTCAATATAAACAATTTTATTGAAAGATATATTAATAATGATCAAAAATTAAATAAATAAACTATTAATAATAAGATACATATTAATTAATAAACTATTGATAGATATTATAATTATCCTTTATTATATAGGTTATATAGTTTTAATGCTTTAAGTATTTAGGGGATTTTGGGGTTTAGTAGTCTATAGATTTAAATGTTTAGGTATTTAGTGATTTTTAATTTTTATTTAAATAATAAAATTATAAAAAAATTATTTTTTTTGATTTTTTATCAATTTTAAGGTTATAACCTTTGAAAATATAATAATTTTTTAATTTTTTTTCAAAAGAAAAATTAATATTTAGTTTTAATAATCTTAATAATTATTAAACATTAAAATTCAATATAAGTAATTTTATTGATAGATATTATAATTATGATCAATAAATAAATTAATAAACTATTATTAATAAGATTGAAAGTAATTAAAATATAATTTAAAAACCTATTTACAATGATTCAAAATCAAAAAAAATATATTACTAAATAATAATTTTTTGTTTTTTAATTTTTACTTCTTATATAAGCTTATATTTTTTTTTGAATAAAAAAAAATTATTAAAATTATATATGTCTCACTCATTCTTTATTTTGTAATTAACATTTATATAAAAAATAATCTAATAAATAATTAAACTGAATATTTAAAATTATAATCAATAAAAATTTAAATGAGATTTATGATTTATTATATATTGTATACATGTTTATTGGTTTGATTATTTAGGAGTTTTATTGTTTAGGAGTTAAGCTATTTATGTTTTTAGGCATATTGTGGTTTGTAGGTTTTATTTACATAATAAAAATAAAATTTTTTTTTTCTGATTTTCAAAGGTTATAAGCTTTGAAAATAAGATAATTTTTAAAATTTTTTGAAATGTGAATACCATGTATAATTATATTAATCTTACTGATTATATATCATATAAATTCAATATAAATAATTTTAATTATCGAATTAATAATAATGATCAAAAATTAAATTAAAAAGCTATTTATAAAATTATAAATTTTAATCAAAATATATTTACTTGATTCAAAATGATTCAAAATCAAATCAAAATATATTACTAAATAATAATATTTAATTTTTAAAATTTTTCTTCTTTTTATAAGCTTATATTTTTTTAAAAAAATCAATTATTTAAATAATGATTGTATTGCTAGAAATTTATTTTGTAATTAATTTTTGTAAAAAATTAAACTATAAATAATTAAATTAAATATTTAAAATTATAATAAATAGACATAAAAATTAGATTTATTATTCATTAAGTAGTATATAGATGTTAAAGGGTTTATGTATTTAGGGGTTTCGGGGTTTATGAGCTTACTGTTTTAAGTAAGCAGGCATTTAAAGGTCTATAGACTTTATTTAAAAAATGAAATAACAAAAAATTTATTTTTATTATTTTTTTCATATTTTGAAGGTTATAACCATTTAAAATATAATAATTTTTTAATTTTTTTTGAAAAGTGAATACAATATTTATTTATTATAATCATAATAATTATATAAAATATAAATTCAATATAATCAATTTTATTGATAGATATTCTAATAAATCTAAAAATATATATTAAAAATCTATAATGAATATGATTCATATTACTTAAAATATAATATTATAACCTAAAATGATTCAATTACAAAGGAAGATGTATTACTAAATAATATTTATTTGTTTTGAATTTTTTTATTATTTTAAAAAGTTTATCTATACTTTTTTGATGAAAAATAATTTATATAAATTATATCTATCTAACTCATAATTTATTTTGTAATTAATATTTATATAAAAATAAACAAAAAACTAATTAAAATGAATATTTTAAATTATAATGAAAACAATAACATTGAGATTTATTATTTATTATTTAGGGTATACTGGTTTAATTTAAATTAGATCTGTCTCACTGATAATTTATTTTGTAATTAATATTTCTATAAAAATAAACTGATAAATAATTAAAATAAAAATTAAAAATTATACTGAATACAAATTTAAATGATATTTATGATTTATTTTTAATGTATACTAGTTTAATGGTTTAAGTATTTAGAGGTTTTTTTCGTTTAGGAGTTTATGGTTTTATGTTTTTAGGCATTTAGTTGTTTATAGGTATTATATAAATAATAAAATAACCAAAAAAGTTTGTACTTTTTTCTCATTTTCTTAGGGTATAACCTTTGAAAATATAATAATATTTAAAATTTTTTGAAATCTGAATATAATATTTAGTTATAATAATATTAATAATTATATATCATATAAATTCAATATAAACAATTTTATTGATAGATATATCAATAATAATCAAAAATTAAATTAATAAACTATTAATAATTAGATAGATATTAATTAATAAACTATTGATAGATATTATAATTATCATTTATTATATAGATTATATACGTTTAATGCTTTGAGTATTTAGGGGGTTTTAGTGTTTAGGAGTCTATATATTTAAAGGTTTAGGTATTTAGTGGTTTATAAGTTTTATTTAAATAATAAAATTATCAAAAAATTATTTTTGTTATTTTTTATCATTTTTGAAAGTTATAACCTTTGAAAATATAATAATTTTTAAATATTTTTTCAAATGTAAATATAATATTTAGCTATAATAATCTTAATAATTATAAAATATTAAAATTCAATATAAGTAATTTTATTGATAGATATTATAATAATGATCAGAAAATAAATTAATAAACTATTATGAATAAGATTGATAGAAATTAAAATATAATTTTAAAACCTATATACACTGATTCAAAATCAGTGTAAAATATATTACTAAATAATAATTTTTTGTTTTTAAATTTTTACTTCTCTTTTAAGGTTATATTTTTTTTGATTAAAAATAAATTATTAAAATTATATTTGTCTCACTCATTATTTATTTTGTAAAAAACATTTCTATAAATATAAACTAATAAATAATTAAAATGAATATTTAAAATTATAATTAATACAAATTAAGATGAAATTTGTGATTTATTATAAATGGTATACCGGTTTATTGGTTTGATTATTTAGGAGTTTTGTTGTTTAGGAGTTTACCAATTTATGTTTTTTGCCATTTTGTGGTTTATAGGTTTTATTTAAAGAAAAAAAATAATTTTTTTTTCGATTTTTTCGGATTTTCAATAGTTATTACCTTTGAAAATAAAATAATTTTTAAAATTTTTTGAAATGTGAATACCATGTATAATTATATTAATCTTTCTAATTATATATCATATAAATTCAATATAAATAATTAAATTAAATATTTAAAATTATAATATATAGTCATAAAATGAGATTTATTATTTATTAAGTAGTATATAGATATTAAAAGGTTTATGTATTTAGGGGTTTCGTAGTTTATAAGCTTACTGATTTAAGTAAGCTGGCATTTAATGATCTATAGGCTTTTTTTTTAAAAATGAAATAAAAAAAATTATTTTTATTATTTTTTATCATATTTTGAAGGTTATAACCATTGAATATATGATAATTTTTAAAATTTTTTCAAGAGTGAATACAATATTTATTTATTATAATCATAAAAATTATATATAATATAAATTCAATATAATCAATTTTATTGATTGATATTCTAATAAATCTAAAAAAATAAATTAAAAATCTATAATGAATATGATTCATATTACTTAAAATATAATATGAAAACCTAAAATGATTCAAAAGCAAAGTAAAATGTATTACTAAATAATAATTATTTGATTTGAAAATTTTTTTTCTTTTAAAAAGTTTATCTATACTTTTTGGATTAAAAATAATTTATATAAATTATATCTATACTTTTAAAGCAAGGTGGGATTTTCTCCTGCCTGCCTTCCCCCGGAAGTCACTTTGCTACCTTTGTGGATCCAACATGTCTTATAACCAAACCTGATCCATAAGAAGTTACTAATTAGGCTATTGCTTCTGTCTTCAAAGCTACGCTCCTACTTCACACGAGCAGCAGATTCTCTAACAGTAACAGCGGATTCGTGCAGCGTATTCTTGCTAACAAACGAGAGCGCTTCCAAGCACAATGCTCGTTTTATCTTTCCTGAATTCGATGGGGGGTCCAATGTGAAGTGAGATTGCCCAAGAGCTGGGGTCGTCTCTGTGCCTACCTAACAAAGGAGGCCAAGTCTGACGGAAGCATCCACGGACTCAGAGAAGAAAGGTCCATGGCCTAGGGTAACTATCACCAAAGAGGAGTGCATAAGTTTATGGAAGCCCTGGCGTAGAGCCCTTATCAAAGTCCTAGGGAAGTCGGTATAAGATATTGGAACAAAAAGTTTCAGTGCTTTTGGGACTGGAGCTAGTGGCATGATAGAAATCGTCCGTCGATTCAGAGGTGCTATGTGTTCTCTCGTTGGCGATGTGCAGCAACTTCGGATGTCCCACCACAACTGGCCTATATATATTTGTCGGTATAAAGGATGAACAGATCTCAATCTTTGTTTTCGGGCCATGTCCTTACCACCAACATCAGTTATGCCGACAGTGTCAAGAGCTTCTTCTTGTTCTTCACTAATTGGCCATTTAGTGGGTGAGAAACTCCTAGTGCTAATCTCTCTAAGAGCCGATTCTAGAGATCCATTTTCTTTCATGGGACATAAAGAAGATGTGAAATAGAACCTTCCGAGGTAGAAAACAAAAAAAGGCCTGCTACTAATGAGTGAGTTACCTCATTGCAAGCAAGCACTGGTGCTACTGCCTTCCTTTAGCTTGAGGACTAGCCGGGGAAGACTTAGATAGAGTCCTTGAAACGGAGGAAGGGGAAAAGGAAGAAGCAAATTACCAATTCATAATGACAAGACAACAGGCTATACGCTCTAATAGGATGGCACAATCCGGGAAACGAATAGAGACAGCGATAACGGGAGTGAAAGGCTGGCTTGCAGTATGAAGGTCACTCTACCAGGGGATCGACATAGAGTTGCATCGGATCCTTCTCCCTTCTTAGTCCTCCTCCTATTCCTATTTAGCTATCAGACCTTCGATTGTACAGTCTCTTTTGTATCCGTGACACCAAACTCTTAGGCAAAAAGAGTCCTTATATATTGATTACCTGCCTTGAAAAAGAAAACTCTTTGACTTTATAGAGTGAGATTCACGTTGCCTGGTGGTTCTGATTAGTTGTACCGGAAAAGAGAACGGCAACGGTACGCATCCCATGCGGGCGGTCCTTCCCATGTGGGGAAAGAAAGAAGAGTGCCAGCCAAGACTTCTTTAATCGATGAATCTCGGCCTTAGACCAGCCAGCCGAGCCAGAAGCCTCCTTTCCTTGCTTTGACTTCTTTTTCTCTACTTGCTCTGGAGTAGGCCTTGCGGAAGGAGTCTTTTTCATTCTTACAGTAGGAAAGATGTAGCGATGACCCTATCTTTTCTCACCCGTAGACATCAGACGAGTCAGTAAAGAATCCTAAGGAATGCCCATTTCTAAGCTTATCGCTAGCCCTGATCCTCTAGGAAATGGCATTGAAGGCCAGGCCAATGTTATTTATTTTTACAGAAAGAGAAGTAGACATTCTTTAACACTGATTATACGCTCTCCAGGCATTCGCGGAATAAGAGCTTGAGCTAGTGGGTCATTGTCCCTCTTTGATTTCTTAGCTGTAAGGATGTTATACTATCGACCTCTTATACCGAATCTAAGAGAGGTGAAACATTTCCTGTTATAAGGAAATCCCTTATCAGTCCATGTTTTACCATCCTTGACCGCAGTCCCTGATAGAAGGAGTTGGCCCGGAAAAAAAGCATTTGTATAAGTATTCCGAGTGAGAGATTACAAGAAGGAGTACCCAAAGAAAAGCTGCGGTACCAGTCCACGACTACCATTTCTCCAACTTAACCCAGGTCTACTCAGTCTCCTTCTCTGCATCAATTGGCACGGGATGATCTACATCAAGAATTCTTCCCAAAAGAGAAGCACATCTACAGAATAGAGAGAGCACACACTACTACTATTCCTTTAGGGACGAAGAGAGGACTTATAGCTAATTTCCCTAATCAAGGTCGGCTTATTCTACTCCAAAACTCTGTTTAGAGGGTATGAAGTCAAGACAACAAGGAAAGGAGAAAGGAACAAGATGGAAACCTACTCTATAACTTGATATCGATCGGTATCATTCTATCACCGTTCGAGAGCCATCCCATGACTCTCTCTCTCTGATCGGAGAAGACTGCTTACAACTCTCTAACTGTCTAACTCGCTATCGAGCGAGAGATAGCAAGGAGCAGATTCTTAACCCTCGTTCTCGCTTCTTCTGTGGGTGTGGCTTTCTTAACTACTGATTAAATGAATCTCCTCTCACAGGCTATTGCTCTGGTCTCTTGGAACACACAAAAGACCTTTTAGAATCCCAAGCAAATAGAACAGACTCCTACGTGTCTCACGCTCCAAAGTAGTTAGGCTTTGCGTAGAAGTCGGTCTTCTCAAGGCCCCATGGCTATGTAGGGATCCCTAGCAGGAAGCTTTCGCTTCTCTATCTCAGTGAAATAGAATCCCTTATTTCTTTCTTTTTGATCGAGGCTTCTCGCTTCTCTGTCTCAGTGAAAGTGGGATCACCGAGGGTCCTAAAAGCAGCCGCGATCTTATAGACCACCAGGCGTTTCTAAAGCATTGAGTCCCGTGCTCGCTTTTCGAATAATATGGAGTCCCATCCTTGAGTAGACGCCCGTGCTCTAATCCTTACTACAATGAAAGATCTGCTTCATTGCTATGCCCTTCGACAAGGATCTTACCTAACCTGCCACTGACTGCATAACCGCCTTAACCGCTGGACTTGTGACCGGACCTGTGGACTTCTATGATGGAATTTTAACTCTTTAGTCAAGATCGGAGAAAGAGCAACCAATCACTTAAGAGCATGTAAAAAGCCCATCCTTTCTTGTGGGGTGATCGAGAGATGGATTTTATAGAGAAGTATGGTCATTGAACCCTTTTGATTTGCCAGTAACGGTTCCTGACATCAAGTCAAATAACAAAGATTCTCCAGGACCGGTCGATTTAGCACAAGCATAATCCATTAGAACGAGACGGCTCAAATACGTGTTGTGATTGTTCGTGACTGGACTCTCAAAAGGCGTTCAGAAACCCTCATTATTGAGGGCAATGCATTCTTTTGTTTCACTACCTGACCAGAACGAACAAGAGGAGAGGGACAACAACGGCTTTCCGATTCACCAAAAGGCGTAGGGGTGGAGTAGGAACGATGAATACATTAAGTCTTTTTTGAAGGTTTCATTCTTTATGATGATCTTGCAAGGGGTAGCTAGCGTGCGTGTAGGAAAAGAGACCCCAATCATCCTGTCTCTGAGGCCTAAACAGTGAGATTCGAATCGAAACACCAATCCATATTGTGATTCAAGGCCCTCGGCAATACAAACGTAGCTGTCTAAGCGAGTGGTTTGACCGCCATGAGCCCTTACTCGATCGCCCTTACTCGTAACCGGCTTTCCCTCTGTAGAAGAATCCAAATGGCATAATTGTCCAACACTGCGTTCCTCAATCTTCAAAGAAAAGAATACTGACTCCTCTTTCTCCTTTAGAATAGGATCGTCGTTGGTCCTTCTTTCTTGGGCTCGCATGCTCATGCCCCCTCGATAGTTAGACGAGAAGATACAGTTCCTCACACCAATTAGGCTGGGTTATCATAAGAACGTTGTATTTAATCACTTATGTAGTGAGTTTGAATTGTCTTGCGCCCTTCTTCCTAGCATCAAAGCTGTTCACAAAAGAAGTAGGCAACTCGTTTGATATTCCGTTAGGAGTTCGTCTTATCAAAAAGAATTCATAGCAGCAGGCTTCATCTTAAGCGAGGATTCTGATATTTGCCTAATTCCTACCATCCATTCTAAACGCTGTCCTATAGTTAGTTTAAGTTGGTTGAATAAGATTTCTCATATTGGCATTCCCGGCTGGCTTTCGATCTGAGAATTACCTTCCTCGCTCATCGTTATGCGAAACCCCCTCATCAACAACTAGCCATTTCGACTGATACATCGAAATTTCCCCCAGAGCTTGTAGTTGTGGATGAACCAGTTTTCTTATGAAGAAACTTCTCCTGGAACATTAGAAGCTTAGGGAATAGAGAGAAGAAGAAGGATAGGATAGTAACATCAGATTGACTATTCATATAATAAGAGAGCGGGAGAATGTTGTTGTTGATACTACTATACTATAATGGACTCGACCTTCTTCCGCGAACATGCTATTACATACGTAATATCGATGGAGGTAGCCCTTTACTGTTGCTATTCCTATAGTGAATAGTGAGCCGGCTAAAGTACTATTGATATAGTGAATCACTAGTTGGCCTTCCCGGTAGGACTAGCTATGGGGAGAGCCCCAGTTATACCTATCGCTTCCTTGGCTATGAGCCAGGAATGCTTCCCTAAATGCAGCAAAGGCATTCATCCCTGTAACCATAGCTTTCTTGCCTATGCTTTCCTTCCTTCCTTGCCTCTCACCTTTTCGGTAAGAAAAGATCATCGAAATACAATAAGAGAAGAGAAGCTACTGGTGGGAAGTTAGCCCGTTGGGTGCCGTGTAGGGCTCTGGGGTATAAAGAAGGAAGGCAAGAAGGTAAGGCACTGAGGGGTAATGGTAGGAGAGATGTTTGGTTGGATGTAGCTTTATTCTTTCGGAAGCACGCAACCAAACTGAACGCCAGCGCTTTCAACTGGGAAAGTCTCCACTCCTTCTCTAGCCAAAGACCCGCACTCAAGCCATAGTATGGAAAGCCCAGGGAATAAAAGAAGTTACTCTACCCTACGTCGAACAAGAGTTGGCCGGGTCATAATTTCAATTATGGATTTTTGCCCTTGAGAAATGACGTAAGTGATAGATGGAATTGTTCAGTACGAAAATCTTGACTATTTCCATTTTTTGATTGAGAAAGCGGCAGGCCCAAAGAGCTTTACAGTAGTGCCTTGCGAGGTCGTAAAGCCGATAACCCTCGTTCGCCTAAGATCGAAAATGCTCTGTCTGTGATTGAGACTGAAAAGAGAATGAAATAGGAAGTAATGAAGAAGGGATAATGGTTTTAGAGAATGAAATAGTGAGATTGAGATTAAGATTCACTCAAATCTCCGAGGGTGAGGATCAAGGGCCTTCCCCTCCCATCTCGCAGGTAGGGATGATGGATGCTGATTTCCAACTCTACTATAAATATTTTAGGGCCTGCCTATCAAATCAAGGATGAATCTTGATAATAGGCAACAGGAAGAAATGGTGTTGATCCGCACCACCCCTACTCCAGCTATCCTAGCCTCTGCATTGCATCCTTTTTTTCTGCAGGCGGATCTCCGATCAGGATAAACACCTGAATCAACGGCTTACATGACTATGGAATACTGGGCGTCACTGCTATATGTTGTTGCTGATAGCATTGGTAGTCGCTTAGCTATTTAAAAAAGCATCCTATAACGAGCACACCACTTACTTTACTACCTTCTTCAATTTAGATTCCCTGAAAAGGTGTGGATTAGGGCTAGCTAACAAGTAAACGAGTGAATGTTGTGTAAGTGAACGAAATGCTGTTGGCATGTTCGAGCTAAGCAAGCAAGTAAACTACTTCTCTTCATTGCGGAGGCGAAGTGAGCCAAGCTGGAGTTCTTGTTCGAGTGAGCCGGGTAAGCAAGCAAGTACGCCCGAGTGATGTAATAGAAAGACTCTCAATCTTATATTCCTATTTTTTTGACTACCTATTTCAATTAGAAACGTGACTTATGAATGAAGCTAGTAGTTCTTCTCTATAAGCCAAGTTAGGCAAAAAGAAGCTAAAGTGGTTTATCCATCCATGCATGACCCAATGATCTAACTATTCCCTACCACCCGGTTAACTAAGAGGAATGTTGTCCCATCAATCTTTATAGCTAAACAAGTGAGAAAGGAGTAGCCGATTCCTTTGTTTGTCGCCCCAGGATCATTTGTATGCGCCATACCACGCATGCTAATTCCTGACTGAACTCAATAAAGCGGACGACGAACAACAACAGGAGTCAGTCTTTCCTAAGAAAGGCTAAGTGGCTTAATTAGGCTTGGGAGCAGGGCTATTGAACAGGCTCAGGGAAGGAGGGCTCAAGTCTTAGGTGCTTTATCTTGCAGGCCTAGTTTGTCTGTCTTTTTTTCCTTGGTCGGTCTTTATTCTTCGTTCCATCCCTCGTTTCTTACTACTCACTAGGGAAGCCTCCTATCGATTGAGCATAGAGTCGGACTCCCGAGACAGACACGTGCATTCGAAGTTCCCAAGCAGATCCGTCGATAAGACTCACCCTGAAAAAGAATAAATTATACTATAGCACTTAAACTGGCTAAGAAGTTCCCTTATGTAATAATCACAACTCTTTCTTGATGCGCTCTCTAAGTTATTATTGGTTCAATCAGCATATGGAACTACTTTTGCATTCTTCAGTGGACGAGACCACTTTGATACTCCTCCTCTGATTCAACCATTGGTGGGTCTTTTCTTGATATTGACCTTTTGGAACCGAGAATCTCCTTTCTTTCCTCACCTCACTCTTTAGGTAGGCCTATTGTCGTAATCATCGCTAACCCTTGAAAGAGCGAGAGGAAGAAGTCACAAACGGAAGGTCGGACTTTAGGTGCTGGGTATAGGTTCATTCCTTTTACTACTGAAATATAGGACCTGAAGTGGTCTTTTTTCACCTGAAACCATTCTTCGTCTCCGGATAGTACCTATAGTCGAAGAAGACATTTTCAAGATTATAAACTCCGACCGGTGAATGGGAGTATGCTAAGCTTGTGTCTCGATACTGCACTCATCCTAAAGTGCTTGAATAAGTTCATTACCAACCCGACAATCAGACCTCAGCATTTGGAGGAACTCAATTTATGTATTTGATAGGAGCCTCTTTTCTGGGTCTTTCATCCTGGTCTTCCATTTTCTTAAGGCGAATGAGGTGGGTCTGCCTTTACAAGTACAAGTCGGGACCTATTTCTTATTAAGATTATGGATGTATACTCGCGATGCTCAAAAGACTTCTGTTCAGAATAGCACGATCGGGTATTTGTTTCAAGTCCGCTTTCTCTGTCTTGGTCGCCCCTTGTCTTTCGTCGAGGTTGAAAGAAGAATTTCATGTAGAGTAAGTCAGTTCATTCAGGAAGGACAGCTGAGACAGAGAGGTGGGCTCGTAATCTGATGCGGGAAGTTGTTGGATTGGTGTCAATACGGATTGGTGGATAGATCGTCTCGTTCGACTGGTTGTGCGATGTATGGATTCTGTCTTGATGTTCCTTGGTGGACACGAAGTAAAGTAAATAGAGGTTCAGTTCGATTGAGTTGGTAGCAGATTCGTTAGAGAAGAAGTTTGGGTTCGAAACAAAGGAGTGTGAAGCTATTGGTCTTGGTTCTTGTACTTGCCAGAGCTGTTGGGACTGGAACTCACTACGTTGATCTCGATTCTCCCTAGGATGTTAGAAGAGGCAGGAAGGGCTTTATTAAGGTTTAAGTAGTTCCTGGATCGGATCATCGACTTAATTTGTCCATTAACTGATTTGGGATGGATCTTTTTGATCGAAATGCTTCTGGTCGAGGTTGAGCGAGAAGTGCTATATAAGAAATGGAAGTTACTATAGGACAGGTCGGTTCAAGTAGCTATAGTTTTGAGTCCTATCTCGAAGGGAGCAGTAAGTCAAGATTGGTATTGAAAAAGAATTTCTGTCCAGAAGCGTGTTACACAAGATTATTTCACAACGACAAAGCAAGCAGAAAGAAGATTATACTTACCATTTGGGCTAGTCCGCCTAGGCATGTTATGACATTTCCACGAACCATTAGGAATGGCGAATGAGAAGAGGAACCCCGGTGGGTGCTTTCCTTCTTGTTTCTTTCGAAGGTGTTCAAGGGCTGATTGAGGTATTAAAAAAAGACATATAATTCCCATTTTTCTTGATTTGGTGGTAACCCATTTGGACGAGCAATAGCTACTTCGTTCTCGCCTTTGAGTGTGCAGGGCTTGAATCATCCATAAATCACCTATTCCTAGGTGCCAAGCTTGTGTGAAATATCTTACTTGCCTGATTCCCAAAGTGGGTTAAAATCTCTTTAGTTAATAATTGCAAAGATTTTAGATATTGTCTCAGTACTTGTGGCTAGTCCTCTTATATGTACTTGACCCCCTAAGGATGCTTCCAAAGAAGAGGCGATAGGAAAAGCTATGTGTACCGAACGGGAAATCTATACTCGTAGGCGGTGATACCTCAAGCCCATGATCAAACATTTTGAAGTAAGAAAGCAGTTGATAACGAGAAGGTAACCCCCTTGCTTAAAGGGCGGACTTGGTAGGGTAGAAGCCGAATAGAAGGCATTAAGAGGAATGAGCGGGTAAAGAATAAAGAGATTGGAAAGATGAGATTCATGTATTGACGTAATGTAATATAGTAGACCCTTAAAGAACATCCAAACCTAGAAACGAGAGCACGCCCATTAAACTGAAAGAATTGAGAAAGAAGAGGCGGGCTCAGGAATGAGATTAGCTTGATTACGCACCTGATTGACTTTTAGTTACTGAAAGCGCTGATTAATGATCTTCCTTATTTTAGGATGCAACTCGGATTCCTCCTTCACGGCTTGAAGCCGGATAGCTTGAATTGAAGCTTAAGGGCTCTCGGAATTCCCTTTCAAGCTTTCTCGAGTCACCCTTAAGAGAACTTGGCTTACTTCTTACTGAATGCTGTACTTAGAGTTATCCCACTTGGAATGAGCTCTTAGCGATTAGTCAGTCTGGGTCCGCACTTTCAGACCGGTCCTTCAAACAAAGGCTTAGTAAGCACAGATTCCCTATAAATAGAAATTTCCTATAAAGACAGATTTCCTCTCTTCCCCAGAATTAGAATGCTTTCCTCAGCTAATACTGATTTGATTGATTCACCGCATCTTCTCGTTCATTACATTAGGAGATCTAACCAAGCACTCGAAATGCGACATTGACTAAAGCTAAAGAAGGTAGACAAAAAGGCAAACTAGAGAAAAAGCCAAGCTGACTGAATTGAATCTTTCAGTGGAATTGGGGCTTACCTGATATCATATCCTCTCTCTTTCAAGCACAGTTGAATGAAAATAGCTTTTCTCTTTTTCATAGATATTCCTATCTTAATGAGGGCTGCTTGCTCTACTTCACCACCTTTTTTATAAGGCTAGGGACATTTTTTGTTATGTCTCGGCGTAAGGACTGGTACTAGATAAGGAGCGCATTCACGAGCACTAGCTTTCCTGGGGGAGTATTGAAGTCAGCTATCCCACTAATGCAATTTGATGCTTCCTGCGTCGAAGGAAATCAAGAAAATCCCACCCTACCCTCTCGGAGACAAAGCGGCTTTTCCTCTTAGAAAATAGGGAAGAGCCTTAGGTTTACCCGGAAGTGGGAAAGGGGACAGAAAGATTCAACCTTGAAAACAGGGATGCTGCCTATGCAGAAGAAGTACTCCCCTCTCTATGTCTATGCTTATAAGGATAAGGGGCTTCCCCCTATGAGGGTGTGGGCACACTAATACCTAAAGCTGTGGATGGATTCCTATTCATACTTAGGGTTCACATCAGGCGTAGATGTAGATACTCAAACCACCTGAATCTCTCATTACGGATTGGACAATTGAATCGTTCCCTTAGACAATAAAGATCTATCTACAGAGCTTTATTCGTCTGCTTGAACCCGCTTTGCTGAAACTTATTATTGGGGCACGGCTGGGAAAGACGACGAGATTACTATAAGCTTTCGCATGTGACTAATAAACTAATGACCACAGCTCCTGCAACAACGAAAGATCTCGATTACAGGACCGAGAAGCTATGACTGGAGGGTTAGAGGAATCACTAAACCTTATTGTTCACAGGTTTCATTCTATTTATTCTCGGTTAGACATTGAGTTCGAGATTGGAGTCGACCTACACAGGAAGGGAATGGAAATTCTTCTTAGGGACACTGAATCATAAGTCAAGGTGGCCTTCTTTAAACAGGGGGGTCCGCATTAAGGATCACACTCTCTTTTTGACTATGAGACTTCGTTTTCACATGGATTGGATCTTTAGTACCAGACCTTGAAAAAGTGAATCGATTGAGTTGTCTTTTCCTCACATCAAATATCTCACCTATTTACTTGTACTAAAGAGATTAGTATTCTTCGCCTATGAATTCGTGTAGAAGAGAGAATTGGATCCCCTTCCCTTCCAAAATGGAACACTCTCTCGCCTAAGTGGTAAAGGCCTTGAGAGAGATCTTATCCTTACTTCATGGTTAGAGGCCCGCCTTCTGCTTGATAGAAAATAAAGAAGATATTGTTAGGTTAGTATGACTTCTGCAGAATATCTCTCCTGTCTTCCTTCTAGCTTCTCCTTTGGTTAGTAGAAGTCCCTTCTTTAGCAGAGCTTATCTTCTAGTCTTTGTCTGTTGGAATGACTTTCATTACTGAAACGGCTTAGTCAAAGTCAAAGTAGACTGCTTAATTCCAAACTGAAAACTTACCTAGATATTTAAACTTGACTGATATAACAACTTGAGCATTGAATTTCCCCGTAGAGGGCGAAGAAGGCTTGACCTTAATGTCATGATCCGACGGTGCGTGCCGACCACTGCTCTTTCTTTAACTCTATATTAGTGTAAGCAAGATTTTTGAATCCTATCTTTCTAGCCTATGCCTCTCCCCTTCTTCTACCCTGAGACGAAAGCATTGGGACTCCTACTTGATAGCCCGGGATTTCTAAATCTAAATAAGCTATTTGGACTGTAAGACATCTATAAGAGTCGACCATCTTTCTACTTGACTGGATGAGTAAAGGTAAAAGGATATGGTTGAAGCATGCTTCCCATAAGAGGAAAATAGGATCAATAAAAAGAGTTAGACCCGCTAGAAAGAAATGTTTTAGAGTTACGCCTAGTAAACAAACAAAGAATGTCTTTCTTCCAATGCTCGCCCAGGAGATAGGTCTAGAACTCCAGCGTGCAGTTCAGCCAATTTGCATTCAAGCGGTGAGACTGACGTTTATTCAGCAAAGAAAGGGGACGTCCAAATGCAAAAGCCTTATTAGCCGATGGAAGTATCATGCATGCTATATGGTTGACATTACGCTCGTTGAAGGCGAGCCGTCGATCATCGGGCTCGGGAAATACCCCTATGCTATGAATGAATAGATCCAAAAGCTCTATCGATTAGAAAACAACTTTCGTGCAGGGGTAAGTGTAGCTACTGATGAAGGATTGCTATTGCTGACATTGCTGACATATTCTGTGATGGAAGCATGCCACCAAGAGAAGAGGAGAGGACGCAGCTTTACTGACTAGGCGAAAATAGCATTCAGGCATCATTAGAGGAACTGAACATATGTACCACTTGTATCTTATAGTCGGATTGATGATTTCCTCACTTTGTCACAACCTCACCTATCTTCTATTGAAAAGAGAGACTATAGTTTAAGCAATCCACCGATAAACCAGACTGCGACCAGGGCCCACTCTCTATTAACAGAACTTTTGACAGAGATTGCCTAGTTCACATGCGACTTGAAAGACTTTTACAACCTTTCCAAAGTGTGCGCTTTAGTTTGAGTTGTTACCCGAACTGCGTTACCAAAGCGACTCCTCTTGACGGAAGATAGGAAAATCTTTAAACTGATTTTCTTTATGCCAGTTCGAGCCTGGGGAGTCGCTCCTTTCTCGTGTGGGCAGTCTTCAATTGCGCTGCCTTAGATACAAATTATAAACCAGTAGTGCCGTTAAAAATCTATGTATAAATATAAGTTTATTAATTTTAAATCACAAATTTATTAATTTCTACAAATAATCAAAATAATAAACTGGTATACCATTTATAATAAATCAAAAATTTCATTTTAATTTATATTCTTTATAATTTTAAATATTCATTAAAATAATTATTATATTATTTTTTATAAAAATGTTAATTACAAATTAAATAATGAGGGAGACAAATATAATTTTAATAATTTATTTTTAATCAAAAAAAAAATATAAGCTTATAAAAAGAAGTAAAAATTTAAAAACAAAAAATTATTATTTAGTAATATATTTTACTTTGATTTTAAATCATTGTATATAGGTTTTGAAATTATATTTTAATTGCTATCAATCTTATTAATAATAGTTTATTAATTTATTTTTTGATCATTATTATAATGTCTATAAATAAAATTACTTATATTGAATTTTAATGTTTATAATTATTAAGATTCTTATAACTAAATATTATATTTACTTTTGAAAAAAAATTTAAAAATTAATATGTTTTCAAATGGTATAACCATCAAAAATGATAAAAAATCACAAAAATAATTTTTTTATAATTTTATTTTTTAAATAAAACTTATATACCACTAAATACCTAAATATTTAAATCTATAGACTCCTAAACCTCAAAACCCCCTAAATACTGAAAGCATTAAACCTATATAACCTATATAATAAAAGATAACTATAATATCTATCAAAGTTTATTAATTAATCTCTATCTTATTATTAATAGTTTATTAATTTAATTTTTAATCATTATTAATATATCTATCAATAAAATTGTTTATGTTGAATTTATATGATATATAATTATTAATATTAATATAACGAAAGATTGTATTCACATTTGAAAAATTTTAAATATTATTATATTTTCAAAGGTTATAAACTATGAAAATGAGAAAAAAATACAATATTTTTTTTTGTTATTTTATTGTTTAAATAATACCTATAAACCACTAAGTGTCTAAAAACATAAATCACTAAACAACTAAATGACAAAACCTTTAAATACTTAAACCATTAAACTAGTATACTTTAATAATAAATCATAAATATCACTTAAATTTGTATTCAGTATAATTTTTAATTTTATTTTAATTATTTATAAGTTTATTTTTATAGAAATATTAATTACAAATTAAATTTTCATTGGACATATCAAATTAAAATAAAACCAGTATACCCGAAATAATAAATAATAAATAATAAATCTCAATATTATTGTTTTCATTATAATTTAAAATATTCATTTTAATTAGTCATTTGATCATTTTTATATAAATATTAATTACAAAATAAATTATGAGTTAGATAGATATAATTTATATTAATTATTTTTAATCTAAAAAGTATAGATAAACTTTTTAAAAGAAAAAAACATTTTCAAATCAAATAATTATTATTTAGTAATACATTTTACTTTGCTTTTGAATCATTTTAGGTTTTCATATTATATTTTAAGTAATATGAATCATATTCATTATAGATTTTTAATTTATTTTTTTAGATTTATTAGAATATCTATCAATAAAATCGATTATATTGAATTTATATTATATATAATTATTATGATTATAATAAATAAATATTATATTCACTTTTAAAAAAAATTAAAAAATTATTATATTTTCAATGGTTATAACCTTCAAAATATGATAAAAAATAATACAAATAAATTTTTTGTTATTTCATTTTTTAAATAAAGACTATAGACCTTAAATTCCTGCTTACTTAAATCAGTAAGCTCATAAACCCAGAAACCCCTAAATACATAAACTTTTTAACATCTATATACTACTTAATGAATAATAAATCTCATTTTTATGTCTATTTATAATAATTTCAAAGATTCAAATTTATTATTTATGGTTTAATTTTTTACAAAAATTAATTAAAAAATAAATTTTGAGTGAGACAAACATTATTTAAATAATTGATTTTTTTTTAAAAAATATAAGTTAATAAAAAGAAGGAAAAATTTAAAAATTCAATATTATTATTTAGTAATATATTTTGATTTGATTTTGAATCTTTTTGCGTCATGTAAATATATTTTAATTAAAAATTATATTTTTATTAATAGTTTATTAATTTAATTTTTCATCATTATTATAATATCTATTATTAAAATTGTTTATATTGAATTTATATTATATATAATCAGTAGGATTAAAATAATTATACATGGTATTCACATTTCAAAAAATTTTAAAAATTATCTTATTTTCAAAGTTTTTAACCTTTGAAAATCAGAAAAAATCTAAAAAAAAAATTTTTATTTTTATTATGTAAATAAAACCTATAAACCACAATATGACTAAAAACATATTTTGCTAAACTCCTAAACAATAAAACTCATAAATAATCAAACCAAAAAACTGGTATACCATATATAATAAATCACAAATTTCATTTAAATTTTTATTCATTATAATTTTAAATATTCATTTTAATTATTTATTAGATTATTTTTTTATATAAATGTTAATTACAAAATAAATAATGAGACAAATATAATTTTAATAATTTATTTTTTATTCAAAAAAAAATATAAGCTTATAAAAAGAAGTAAAAATTAAATAACAAAAAATTATTATTTAGTAATATATTTTACTTTGATTTTGAATCATTGTAAATAGGTTTTTTAATTATATTTTAATTACTATCAATCTTATTAATAATAGTTTATTAATTTATTTTTTGTTCATAATTATAATATCTATCAATAAAATTACTTATATTGAATTTTAATGTTTTATAATTATTAAGATTATTATAACTAAATATTTTTTTCACCTTAGAAAAAAAATTTAAAAATTATTATATTTTCAAAGGTAACCTTCAAAAATGATAAAAAATCACAAAAATAATTTTTTATATTTATATTATTTAAATAAAAATTATAAATCACTAAATACCTAAACATTTAAATCTATAGACTCCTAAACCCCAAAAGCCCCTAAATACTTAAAGCATTAGAACTATATAACCTATATAATAAAGGAATATTATAATATCTATCAAAAGTTTATTAATTAATCTCTATCTTATTATTAATAGTTTATTAATTTAATTTTTAATCAATATTAATATATCTATCAATAAAATTGTTTATTTTGAATTTATATGATTTATAATTATTAATATTAATATAACTAAAGATTGTATTCACAATTCAAAAATTTTAAGTTTTATTATATTATCAAAGGTTATAACCTATGAAAATTAGAAAAAATTACAACATTTTTTTGTTATTTAATTTTTTAAATAATATATATAAACCACTAAGTGCCTAAAAACATAAATCATTAAACTCCTAAACAACAAAACCTCTAAATACTTAAACATTTAAACTAGTATACATTAATAATAAATCATAAATATCATTTAAATTTGTATTCTGTATAATTTTTAATTTTTATTTTAATTTTTATCAGTTTATTTTTATAGAAATATTAATTGCAAATTAAATTATCAGTGAGACAGATCTAATTTAAATTAAACCAATATACCCTAAATAATAAATAATAAATCTCAATAATATTGTTTTCAGTATAATTTAAAATATTCATTTTAATTAGTTATTTATTTATTTTTATATAAATTTTAATTACAAAATAAATAATGAGTTAGATAGATATAATTTATATAAATTATTTTTCATCAAAAAAATATAGATAAACTTTTTAAAAAAAAAAAAATATCAAAACAAATAATTATTATTTAGTAATACATTTTCCTTTGTAATTGAATCATTTTAGGTTTTCATGTTATATTTTAAGTAATATGAATCTTAATCATTATAGATTTTTAATTTATTTTTTGAGAATTATTAGAATATCTATCAATAAAATTGTTATATTAAATTTATATTTTATATAATTATTATAATTATTATAAATAAATATTGTATTCACTCTTGAAAAAAATTTAAAAATTATCATATTTTCAATGGTTATAACATTGAAAATATTATAAAAATAATAAAAATAAATTTTTTTTATTTCATTTTTTAAATATAGCCTATAGACCAATAATGCCTCCTTACTTAATCAGTAAGCTCATAAACCCCAAAACCACTAAATACATAAACCATTTAACATCTATATAATACTTAATGAATAATAAATCTCATTTTTTGTCTATTTATTATAATTTTAAATATTAAATTTAATTATTTATAGTTTAATTTTATACAAAAATTAATTACTATATAAATTTCGAGCGAGACAAACATTATTTAAATAATTGATTTTTTTTTTAAATATAAGCTTATAAAAAGAAGGAAAATTTTAAAAAATAAATATTATTATTTAGTAATATATTTTGTTTTTTTTTTGAATCATTTTTCGTCATGTAAATATATTTTAATTAAAATTTATATTTTTATTAATAGTTTATTAATTTAATTTTTGATCATTATTATAATATCTATTATTAAAATTGCTTATTTTTAATTTATATGATATATAATCAGTAAGATTAATATAATTATACATTGTATTCACATTTAAAAAAAAATTTCAAAATTATCTTATTTATTTTTTAAAAAAATCTAAAAAAAAAATTTTTTAATTTTTATTATTTAAATAAAACCTATAAACCACAAAATGCCTACAAACATAAATTGCTAAACTCCTAAACAACAAAACTCCTAAATAATCAAACCAATAAACCGGTATACCATTTATAATAAATCACAATTTCATTTTAATTTCTATTCTTTATAATTTTAAATATTCATTTTAAATAATTATTAGTTTATTTTTTATGGAAATGTTAATTACAAAATAAATAATGAGTGAGACAAATATACTTTTAATAATTTATTTTTAATCAAAAAAAAAATATAAGCTTATAAAAAGAAGTAAACATTTAAAAACAAAAAATTATTATTTAGTAATATATTTTACTTTGATTTTGAATCATTGGATATATGTTTTGAAATTATATTTTAATTGTTATCAATCTTATTAATAATAGTTTATTAATTTATTTTTTGATCATTATTATAATATCTATAAATAAAATTACTTATATTGAATTTTAATGTTTATAATTATTAAGATTATTATAACTAATTATAATATTTACTTTTTAAAAAAAATTTTAAAATTAATATATTTTCAAAGGGTATAACCTTCAAAAATGATAAAAAATCACAAAAATATATTTTTTATAATTTTATTATTTAAATAAAACTTAAATACCACTAAATACCTAAACATTTAAATCTATAGACTCTTAAACCCCAAAACAACCTAAATACTAAAAGCATTAAACCTATATAACCTATCTTAAAAATGATAACTATTATATCTATCAATAGTTTATTAATTAATCTCTATCTTATTATTAATATTTTATTAATTAAATTTTTGATCATTATTAATATATCTATCAATAAAATTGTTTATATTGAATTTATATGATATATAATTATTAATATTAATATAACTAAAGATTGTATTCACATTTCAAAAATTTTAAATATTATTATATTATCAAAGGTTATAACCTATGAAAATGAGAAAAAATTACAAAATTTTTTTTTATTTTATTTTTTAATTGATACCTATAAACCACTAAGTGCATTAAAACATAAATCACTAAACTCCTGAACGACAAAACCTCTAAATACTTAAACCATTAAAATGGTATACATTAATAATAAATCATAAATATCATTTAAATTTGTATTCAGTATAATTTTTAATTTTTATTTTAATTATTTATCAGTTTATTTTTATAGAAATATTAATTACAAATTAAATTATCAGTGATACAGATCTAATTTAAATTAAACTAGTATACCCTAAATATTAAATAATAAATCTCAATATTATTGTTTTCATTATAATTTAAAATATTCATTTTAATTATTTATTTGTTTATTTTTATATAAATATTAATTACAAAATAAATTATGAGTTATATAGATATAATTTATATAAATTATTTTTCATCAAAAAAATATAGATAAACTTTTTAAAAGAAAAAAAAATTTCAAAACAAATAATTATTATTTGGTAATACATTTTAATTTGCTATTGAATCATTTTAGGTTTTCATATTATATTTTAAGTAATATGAATCTAAATCATTAAAGATTTTTAATTTATTTTTTTTAATTTATTAGAATATCTATCAATAAAATTGATTATATTGAATTTATATTATATATAATTATTATGATTATTATAAATAAATATTGTATTCACTCTTTAAAAAAATTTTGAAATTATTATATTTTCAAGGGTTATAACCTTAAAAATATGATAAAAAATAATAAAAATAAATTTTTTGTTATTTTATTTTTTAAATAAAGCCTATAGACCATTAAATGCCTGCTTACTTAAATCAGTAAGCTAATAAACCCCGAAACCCCTAAATACATAAACCCTTTAACATCTATATACTATTGTTGGGCAATCGCACTTCCACATGCTTTTAATATTTCCTTTCTTGCACTTACATGAAAATATTAAAACAGATTATTAAGTAAAAAACAAATTACATATACAACAATCTCCACCTTAATTTGTTTCGCTTGTAGATAGAGAGACACTCTCTATAAACAGGTAGTCCAAAAAAACTACATCTGATTTGATATGTTCAGTAAGTAAAGATAGTGTCTTAACTTATTCAGAGTAACACGTTTGGTAAACATGTCAGCTGGATTATCAGAAGTTGCAATCTTCTTTACTTGTACCCTCTTCTCAGATCGAAGGAAATGATATCGCACATCAATGTGCTTTGTCCTCGCATGGTACACTTGGTCTTTTGCAAAACAAATAGCACTGAGGTTGTCACAGAAGACTGTTGCAACCTCTTCATAAAGACCAAGGTCCTTGAGAAAACCTTTCAGCCATATCCCTTCCTTCGCAGCTTCAGTCAGAGCCATATACTTTGCTTCAGTAGAAGATAAAGTAACAGAAGATTGCAGTGTGGCTTTCGAGCTAACTACAAAACCACATACAGTGAAGACATAACCAGTCATTAGACCGTCTACAGTCAACATGTCTTGCATAGTCAGAATCAGAATATCCTGCCAGCAAGAGTTCAGATTCATTACCAAATATCAGACCAACATCAGAAGTCCCCTTGAGGTACCTAAGTATCTTCTTAACAGCTTTCCAGTGCTCTTAACAAGGGTTTATCATAAACCTACTCACTGCACTCACTGCATGAGCAATATCGGGTCGGGTGCACACCATAAAATATATGAGGCTCCCAACAGCACTAGAATAAGGAACCTTAGACATTTGTTCCTTATCAGATTCAGATTGAAAACACCATTCTAATGTCAGATGGAGGTTACAAGAAAATGGTGTGGATAGAGGCTTACAAGAAGCCATTCCAAATCTAGATAGAAATTTCTGAATATATTGTTTCTGTGAAAGAAACAATTTTCTTTTAATTCTATCTCTGAATATCTCCATACCTAAAATTTGTTTTGCTCCTCCAAGATCTTTCATATCAAATTCAGAACTGAAAAGATCTTTCAGTTCCTGAATATCAGATTTATTTCTGGCAGCAATCAGCATATCATCTACATATAATAGCAAGTAGATATATGACTCATCCTTGTACCTTTTGAAATAAACACAGTAGTAATGGTCACACTTACTGTATTCAAGACTAGTCATGAAATAGTCAAATCTCTTGTACCACTAATGGGGAGACTGCTTAAGTCCATAAAGGGACTTCAGAAGCTTGCACACATGGGTTTCCTTGCCTGATACCTCAAAAACCTCAGGCTGGCTCATGAAGATCTCTTCATCGAGATCTCCATGAAGAAAAGTAGTTTTGACATCTAGTTGCTCAAGTTCAAGATTCTGATGTGCTACTAATGCTAGAAACTCTCTTATTGAGGTATGTCTAACTACAGTAGAGAATATCTCGTTGTAGTCAACACCCTCTTTCTGACTGAACCCTCTTGCAACTAGACGTGCCTTAAACTTTAAACCACCAGTAATTGAGGCATCTTCTTTCTTCTTGAAAATCCATTTACAAGACACTATTTTTCTTCCCTTTGGTTTAGGTACAATGATCCAGGTACCATTCTTATGAAGAGATTCAATTTCTTCATTCATAGCAACCAACCATGACTCAGACTCAGGACAATTAATAGCATTCCTGAAGGAGGATGGTTCAGGAATGTCAATTTCATCGGCAACTTGTAGGGCAAATCCTACAAACTCATCAAAGCCGAATCTCAGAGGAGGACGTGCATTCACCCTCCTTTGTCTATCCCTTGCAATACACTAGGGAATAGACTCTTCTGAATCTTATTTCCCTTCTTCTTTAATGGAACAGGTTGTGGCCTTCTATTTGTCACCACCAATCTAGCAGGATGTTGTTCAAGTCTTTCAACCGCAGCCTTCTGCCTCATCTCTCTGGAGTGTAGGGCAGCCCGAACATTCTCTAGTGTGATCTCCTCCTTTCCCACAATGAGAGATTCAACAAAATTTTTATAGGAAGGAGGAAGAGAAAACAAGAGTAGAAGTGCAGCATCCTCATCATCCACCTTAGCATCCACATGTTTAAGGTCCATGAAGATGTTGTTCAAGTCATCCAGATGCTTCTTCAAAGAGGTTCTCTCTTGCATCCTCAGTGTGAACAGCCTTCTCTTTAACAGAAGCTTGTTCGTCAATGATTTAGTCATGTACAGAGACTCAAGCTTGAGCCACAGTCCTGCAGCAGATTCCTCATCTGCTACCTCAGCAATGACTTCATCCGACAAGCTCAATAGAATGGTGGAGTGTGCTTTCTCTTCACGACTCCAAGGCTCAACCTCAGTTATTCCAAGAGCAGCAACAGTGTGTGGACCGAAGCCTTGAACCAGAGGTCTACAAATATCGAAGTTTTTCAAATGCGCTCGCATTTTAATCTGTCACATACTAAACCCATTTATGTAGTTGAATTTCTCAATCATGGTGTTTAGGGTTCTAGCCATTTCAACAGAATATTGCTTGTACAGAATAATCTCAAACCCTAATCGAAAATTCTCAAACCAAGTTCTGATACCAATTGTTGGGCAATCACGTTTCCACGGGTTTTTAATATTTCCTTTCCTGCACTTACATGAAAATATTAAAACAAATTATTAATAAAAAACAAATTACATATACAACAACTACTTAATGAATAATAAATCTCATTTTTATGTCTATTTATAATAATTTTAAATATTCAATTTAATTATTTATAGTTTAATTTTTTACAAAAATTAATTACAAAATAAATTTTGAGTGACACAAACATTATTTAAATAATTGATTTTTAATAAAAAAATATAAGCTTATAAAAAGAAAGAAAAATTTTAAAATTAAATATTATTATTTAGTAATATATTTTGATATTATTTTGAATCATTTTGCATCATGTAAATATATTTTAATTAAAATTTATATTTTTATTAATAGTTTATTAATTTAATTTTGATCATTATTATAATATCTATCATTAAAATTATTTATATTGAATTTATATGATATATAATCAGTAAGATTAATATAATTATACATGGTATTCACATTTCAAAAAACTTTAGAAATTATCTTATTTTCAAAGTTTATAACCTTTGAAAATCAGAAAAAATTTAAATTTTGTTTTATTTTTATTATTTAAGTAAAAGCTATAAACGACAATATGCCCAAAATCTTAAATTGCTAAACTCCTAAATAATCAAACCAATAAACTAGTATACCATATATAATAAATCACAAATCTCATTTTAATTTATTTTCATTATACTTTTAAATATTCATTTTAATTATTTATTAGTTTATTTTTTATAGAAATGTTAATTACAAAATAAATAATGAGTGATACAAATATAATTTTAATTATTTATTTTTTATTCAAAAAAAAATATAAGCTTTAAAAAGAAGTAAAAATTTAAAAACAAAAAATTATTATTTAGTAATATATTTTACTTTGATTTTGAATCATTGAATATAGGTTTTTAAATTATATTTTGTTTACTATCAATCTTCTTAATAATTGTTAATTAATTTATTTTTTGATCATTATTAAAATATCTATAAATAAAATTACTTATTTTGAATTTTAATGTTTTATAATAATTAATATTATTATAACTAAATATTATTTTTAGTTTTGAAAAAAAAATTTGAAATTATTATATTTTCAAAGGTTTATAACCTTCAAAAATGATAAAAAATCTCAAAAATAATTTTTTATATTTTTATTATTTAAATAAAAATTATAAATCACAAAATACCTAAGCATTTAAATCTTTAGACTCCTAAACACCAAAACCCCCTAAATACTTAAAGCATTAAACCTATATAACCTATATAATAAATGATAATTATAATATCTATCAATAGTTTATTAATTAATCTCTATCTTATTATTAATAGTTTATTAATTTAATTTTTGATCATTATTAATATATTTATCAATAAAATTGTTTAAATTGAATTTAAATGATATATAATTATTAATATTAATATAACAAAAGATTGTATTCACATTTCAAAAAATTTTAAATATTATTATATTTTCATAGGTTATAACCTATGAAAATGATAAAAAATTGAAATGTTTTTTTGTTATTTTATTGTTTAAATAATACCTATAACCCACTAAATGGCTAAACACTTAAATCACTAAACTCAATAAATATAAAACCTCTAAATACTTAAACCATTAAACTAGTATACATTAATAATAAATCATAAATATCATTTAAATTTGTATTCAGTATATATTTTAATTTTTATTTTAATTATTTATCAGTTTATTTTTATAGAAATATTAATTACAAATTAAATTATCAGTGAGAGATCTAATTTAAATTAAACCAGTATACCGTAAATAATAAATAATAAATCTCAATATTATTGTTTTCATTATAATTTAAAATATTAATTTTAATTACTTATTTGTTTATTTTTATATAAATATTAATTACAAAATAAATTATGAGTTAGATAGATATAATATATATAAATTATTTTTCATCAAAAAAGAATAGATATAATTTATAAAATAAAAAAATATTCAAAACAAATAATTATTATTTTGTAATACATTTTTCTTTGCTATTGAATCATTTTAGGTTTTAATATTATATTTTAAGTAATATGAATCTAAATCATATTAGATTTTTAATTTATGTTTTTTGATTTAGTAGAATATTTATCAATAAAATTGATTATATTAAATTTTTATTATATTTAATTATTATGATTATTATAAATAAATATTGTATTCACTCTTTAAAAAAATTTAAAAATTATTATATTTTCAAGGTTTATAAACTTGAAAATATTAGAAAAAATAATAAAAATAAAGTTTTTGTTATTTCATTTTTTAAATAAAGCATATAGACCATTAAATGCCTGCTTACTTAAATTAGTAAGCTCATAAACCCTTTAACATCTATATACTACTTAATGAATAATAAATCTCATTTTTTGTCTATTTATTATAATTTTAAATATTCAATTTAATTATTTATATTTTAATTTTATACAAAAATTAATTACTAAATAAATTTCGAGCGAGACAAATATTATTTAAATATTTTATTTTTAATAAAAAAAAATATGAGCTTATAAAAAGAAGGAAAAATTTAAAAATTAAATATTATTATTTTGTAATATATTTTGTTTTTTTTTGAATCATTTTGCGTCAAGTAAATATATTTTAATTAAAATTTATATTTTTATTAATAGTTTATTAATTTGATTTTTGATCATTATTATAATATCTTTTATTAAAATTGTTTATTTTTAATTTATATGATATATAATCAGTAAGATTAATGTAATTATACCTGGTTTTCACATTTAAAAAAATTTTAAAAATTATCTTATTTTCAAATGTTATAACTTTTAAAATCCGAAAAAATCTAAAAAAAAATATTTTTTATTTTTATTATTTAAATAAAACCTATAAACCTTAAAATGCCTAAAAAGATAAATTGCTAAACTCCTAAACAACAAAACTCCTAAATAATTAAACCAATAAACTAGTATACCATTTATAATAAATAACAAATTTCATTTTAATTTGTATTCATTATACTTTTAAATATTCATTTTAATTATTTATTAGTTTATTTTTTATTGGAATGTTAATTACAAAAAAAAATGAATGAGACAAATATAATTTTAATAATTTATTTTTAATCAAAAAAAAAATAAGCTTATAAAAGGAAGTAAAAATTTAAAAACAAAAAATTTTTATTTAGTAATATATTTTACTTTGATTTTGAATCATTGTATATTGGTTTTGAAATTATATTTTAATTCCTATCAATCTTATTAATAATAGTTTATTAATTTTTTTTTGATCATTATTATAATCTATATAAATAAAATTATTTACATTGAATTTTAATGTTTATAATTATTAAGATTATTATAACTAAATATTATATTTACTTTTGAAAAAAAAATTAAAAATTAATATATTTTCAAAGGGTTAAAACTTTAAAAATGATAAAAAATCACAAAAATAATTTATTTATAATTTTATTATTTAAATAAAACTTATATACCACTAAATACCTAAACATTTAAATCTATAGACTACTAAACCCCAAAACCCCCAAAATACTGAAAGAATTAAACCTATATAACTTATCTAATAAAAGATAACTATAATATCTATCTATAGTTTATTAATTAATCTCTATCTTATAATTAATAGTTTATTAATTTAATTATTGATCATTATTAATATATCTATCAATAAAATTATTTATATTGAATTTATATGATATATAATTATTAATATTAATATAACTAAAGATTGTATTAACATTTCAAAAATTTTAAATATTATTATTTATCAAAGGTTATAACCTATGAAAATGATAATAAATTACAAAAATTTTTTTGTTATTTTATTTTTAAATAATACCTATAAACCACTAAGTACCTAAAAACAAAAATGACTAAACTTTTAAACGACAAAACCTCTAAATACTTAAACCATTAAAATGGTATACATTAATAATAAATCATAAATATCATTTAAATTTGTATCGTGTATAATTTTTAATTTTTATTTTAATTATTTATCAGTTTATTTTTATAGAAATTTAATTACAAATTAAATTATCAGTGATACAGATCTAATTTAAATTAAATCAGTATACCCAAAATAATAAATAATAAATCTCAATATTATTGTTTTCATTATAATTTAAAATATTCATTTTAATTATTTATTTGTTTATTTTTATATAAATATTAATTACAAAATAAATTATGAGTTAGATAGATATAATTTATATAAATTATTTTTCATCAATAAAATATAGATAAACTTTTTAAAAGAAAAAAAAATTTAAAAACAAATAATTATTATTTGGTAATACATTTTCATTTGCTATTTAATCATTTTAGGTTTTCATATTATATTTTAAGTAATATAAATCTAAATCATTATATATTTTTATTTAATTTTTTTTAATTTATTAGAATATCTATCAATAAAATTGATTATATTGAATTTATATTATATATAATTATTATGATTATTAAAAATAATTATTGTATTCACAATTTAAAAAAATTTTGAAATTATTATATTTTCAAAGCTTATAACCTTAATAAATATGAGAAAAAATAATAAAAATAATTTTTTTTATTTCATTTTTTAAATAAAGCCTATAGACCATTAAATGCCTGCTTACTTAAATTAGTATGCTAATAAACCCCCAAACCCCTAAATACATAAACCTTTTAACATCTATATACTACTTAATGAATAATAAATCTCATTTTTATGTCTATTTATTATAATTTTAAATATTCAATTTAATTATTTATTGTTTAATTTTTTACAAAAATTAATTACAAAATAAATTTCGAGTAGAACAAACATTAATTAAATAATTGATTTTTAATAAAAAAAATATAAGCTTATAAAAAGAAGTAAAAATTTAAAAATTAAATATTATTAGTTAGAAATATATTTTGATTTGATTTTGAATCATTTTGCGTAATATAAATATATTTTAATTAAAATTTATATTTTTATTAATAGTTTATTAATTTAATTTTTGATCATTATTATAATATCTATCATTAAAATTGTTTATATTGAATTTATATGATATATAATTAGTAAGATTAATATAATTATACATGGTATTCACATTTCAAATAATTTTAAAAATTATCATATTTTCAAAGGTTATAACGTTTGAAAATCAGAAATAATTTTTTAAAAAAAAATTATTTTTATTATTTAAGTAAATTCTATAAACCACAATATGCTGAAAAACATAAATTGCTCTACTCCTAAACCAATAAACCGGTATTCTGTATATAATAAATCACAAATCTCATTTTAATTTGTATTCATTATAATTTTAAATATTTATTTTAATTATTTATTAGTTTATTTTTTATTGAAATGTTTATTACAAAGTAAATATTGAGTGAGAAAATATAATTATAATAATTTATTTTTCATAAAGAAAAATATAAGCTTATAAAAAGAAGTAAAAATTTAAAAACAAAAAATTATTATTTAGTAATATATTTTACTTTGATTTTGAATCATTGTATATAGGTTTTTAAATTATATTTTAATTACTATCAATCTTATTAATAATAGTTAATTAATTTATTTTTTGATCATTATTATACTATCTATCAATAAAATTACTTAAATTGAATTTTAATGTTTTATAATAATTAATATTATTATAACTAAATATTATTTTTAGTTTTGAAAAACAAATTTGAAATTATTATATTTTCAAAGGTTATAACCTTTTAAAATGATAAAAAATCTCAAAAATAATTTTTTATATTTTTATTATATAAATAAAAATTATAAATCAAAAATACCTAAACATTTAAATCTATAGACTCCTAAACACCAAAACCCTCTAAATACTTAAAGTATTAAACCTATATAATAAATGATAATTATAATATCTATCAATAGTTTATTAATTAATCTCTATCTTATTATTAATAGGTTATTAATTTAATTTTTGATCATTATTAATATATTTATCAATAAAATTGTTTAAATTGAATTTAAATAATATATAATTTTTAATATTAAAATAACTAAAGATTGTATTCACATTTCAAAAAATTTTAAATATTATTATATTTTCATAGGTTATAACCTATGAAAAAGTTAAAAAATTGCAAATTTTTTATGTTATTTTATTGTTTAAATAATACCTATAATCCACTAAATGGCCAAACACTTAAACCACTAATCTCAATAAAGATAAAACCTCTAAATACTTAAACCATTAAACTAGTTTACATTAATAATAAATCATAAATATCATTTAAATTTGTATTCATTATATATTTTAATTTTTATTTTAATTATTTACCAGTTTATTTTTATAGAAATATTAATTACAAATTAAATTATCAGTGATACAGATCTAATTTAAATTAAACCATTATACCCTAAATAATAAATAATAAATCTCAATATTATTGTTTTCATTATAAATTAAATAGTCATTTTAATTAGTTATTTGTTTATTTTTATATAAATATTAATTACAAAATAAATTATAAGTTAGATAGATATAATTTATATAAATTATTTTTAATCCAAAAAAGTATAGATAATCTTTTTAAAAGAAAAAAAATTTTCAAATCAAATAATTATTATTTATTAATACATTTTCCTTTGCTTTTGAATCATTTTAGGTTTTCATATTATATTTTAAGTAATATGAATCATATTCATTATAGATTTTTAATTTATTTTTTTAGATTTATTAGAATATCTATCATTAAAATTGATTATATTGAATTTATATTATATATAATTATTATGATTATAATAAATAAATATTGTATTCACTTTTGAAAAAAATTTAAAAATTATCATATTTTCAATGGTTATATCCTTCAAAATATGATAAAAAATAATAAAAATAATTTTTTTTTATTTCATTAAAAAAAAAAAGCCTATAGATCATTAAATGCCAGCTTACCTAAATCAGTAAGCGCATAAACTATGAAACCCCTAAATACATAAACCTTATAATATCTATATACTACTTAATAAATAATAAATCTCAATTTTATTACTATATATAATAATTTTAAATATTTAATTTAATTATTTGTATTGAATTTATATGATATATAATTAGTAAGATTAATATAATTATACATGGTATTCATATTTCAAAAAATTTTTAAAATTATCTTATTTTCAAAGGTTATAACCTTTGAAAATCCGAAAAAATCTAAAAAAAAAATTTTTATTTTTATTATTTAAATAAAACCTATAAACCACAAAAATGCCTAAAAGCATAAATTGCTAATCTCCTAAACAACAAAACCCCTAAATAATAAAACCAATAAACTGGTATACCATATATAATAAATCACAAATCTAATTTTAATTTATATTCATTATAATTGTAATTATTTATTAGTTTATTTTTATATAAATGTTAATTACAAATAAAATAATGAGTGAAACAAATATAAATTTAATAATTTATTTTTTATTGAAAAAAAAAATATAAGCTTATAAAAAGATGTAAAAATTAAATAACAAAGAATTATTATTTATTAATATATTTTACTTTGATTTTGAATCATTGTAAATAGGTTTTTAAATTATATTTTAATTACTATCAATCTTATTAATAATAGTTTATTAATTTATATTTTGATCATTATTATAATATCTATGAATAAAATTAATTATATTGAAATTTAATGTTTTATAATTATTAAGATTATTATAACTAAATATTATTTTTTATTTTAAAAAAAATTTAAAAATTATTATATTTTCAAAGGTTATAACCTTCAAAAATGATAAAAAATCAAAAAAATAATTTTTTTATAATTTTATTATTTAAATAAAAATTAAAAATCACTAAATACATAAACATTTAAATCTATAGACATCTAAACCCCAAAATCCCCTAAATACTTAAAGCATTAAGCCTATATAACCTATATAATAAAGGATAATTATAATATCTATCAATAGTTTATTAATTAATCAGTATCTTATTATTAATAGTTTATTAATTTAATTTTTGATCATTATTAATATATCTATCAATAAAATTGTTTATATTGAATTTATATGATATATAATTATTAATATTAATATAACTAAAGATTGTATTTACATTTCAAAAATTTTAAATATTTTATATTTTCAAAGGTTATAACCTATGAAAATGAGAAAAAATTACAAATTTTTTTTTGTTATTTTATTGTTTAAATAATACCTATAAACCACTAAGTGCCTAAAAACATAAATCACTAAACTCCTAAACGATAAAACCTCTAAATACTTAAATAATTAAACTAGTATACATTAATAATAAATCATAATATCATTTAAATTTGTATTCTGTATAATTTTTAGTTTTTATTTTAATTATTTATCAGTTTATTTTTATAGAAATATTAATTACAAATTAAATTATCAGTGAGACAGATCTAATTTAAATTAAACTAGTATACCCTAAATAATAAATAATAATTCTCAATATTATTGTTTTCATTATAATTTAAAATATTCATTTTAATTAGTTATTTGTTATTTTTATATAAATATTAATTACAAAATAAATTATGAGTTAGATAGATATAATTTATATAAATTATTTTTCATCAATAAAATATAGATAAACTTTTTAAAATAAAAAAAAATTTAAAACAAATAATTATTATTTAGTAATACATTTTCCTTTGCTTTTGAATCATTTTGGTTTTCATATTATATTTTAAGTAATATCAATCTTATTCATTATAGATTTTAATTTATTTTTTGAGAATTATTAGAATATCTCTCAATAAAATTGTTTATATCAATTTATATTATATATAATTATTATGATTATTATAAATAAATATTGTATTTACTCTTGAAAAAAATTTAAAAATTATTATATTTTCAACGGATATAACCTTGAAAATATGAGAAAAAATAATAAAAATAAATTTTTGTTATTTCATTTTTTAAATAAAGCATATAGACCATTAAATTTCCAGCTTACTTAAATCAGTAAGCTCATAAACTACGAAACCCCTAAATACATAAACCTTTTAATATCTATATACTACTTATTGAATAATAAATCTCATTTTTATGACTATTTATTATAATTTTAAATATTTAATTTAATTATTTATAGTTTAATTTTTTACAAAAATTAATTACAAATAAATTTCGAGCGAGACAAACATTATTTAAATAATTGATTTTTAATAAAAAAAATATAAGCTCATAAAAAGAAGGAAAAATTTAAAAATTAAAATTTATTAATTAGTAATATATTTTGATTTGATTTTGAATCATTTTGCATCATGTAAATATAGTTTAATTAAAATTTATATTTTATTATTAGTTTAATAATTTAATTTTTGATCATTATTATAATATCTATCATTAAAATTGTTTATATTGAATTTATATGATATATAATCAGTAAGATTAATATAATTATACATGGTATTCACATTTCAAAAAATTTTAAAAATTATCTTATTTTCAAAGGTTATAACCTTTGAAAATCCGAAAAAATCTAAAAAAAATATTTTTATTTTTATTATTTAAATAAAACCTATAAACCACAAAATGACCTAAAACATAAATTGCTAAACTCCTAAACAAAAAACTCCTAAATAATCAAACCAATAAACCTGGTATACATTTATAATAAATCACAAATCTCATTTTAATTTGTATTCATTATAATTTTAAATATTCATTTAATTATTTATTAGTTTATTTTTATAGAAATGTAATTACAAAATAAATAATGTGTGAGACAAATATAATTTTAATAATTTATTTTTAATCAAAAAAAAATATAAGCTTATAAAAAGAAGTAAAAATTAAAAAACAAAAAATTATTATTTAGTAATATATTTTACATTGATTTTGAATCATTGTATATAGGTTTTGAAATTATATTTTAATTGCTATCAATCTTATTCATAATAGTTTATTAATTTATTTTTTGATCATTATTATAATATCTATAAATAAAATTACTTATATCGAATTTTAATATTTTATAATTATTAAGATTATTATAAGCTAAATATTATATTTACATTTGAAAAAATATTTAAAAATTATTATATTTACAAAGGTTATAACTTTCAAAAATGATAAAAAATCACAAAATAATTTTTTTATAATTTTATTTTTAAATAAAACTTATAAACCACTAAATACCTAAACCTTTAAATCTATAGACTCCTAACCCCAAAACCCCCTAAATACTTAAAGCATTAAACCTATATAATCTATATAATAAATGATAATTATAATATCTATCAATAGTTTATTAATTAATATCTATCTTATTATTAATAGTTTATTAATTTAATTTTTGATCATTATTATATATCTATCAATAAAATTGTTTATATTGAATTTATATGATATATAATTTTAATATTATTATAACTAAATATTATATTCACATTTCAAAAAATTTTAAATATTATTATATTTTCAAAGGTTATAACCTAGGAAAATGAGAAAAAAATACACATTTTTTTGTTATTTAATTATTTAAATAATATCTATAAACCACTAAATGCCTAAAAACATAAAACACTAAACTCCAAAACGACAAAACCTCTAAATACGTAAAATATTAAACTAGTATACATTAATTATAAATCATAAATATAATTTAAATTTGTATTCAGTGTAATTTTTTATTTTATTTTAATTATTTATTAGTTTATTTTATATGAAAATGTTAATTACAAATTAAATTTTTAGTGGACAGATCTAATTTAAATTAAACTAGTATACACTAAATAATAAATCTTAATATTATTGTTTTCATTATAATTTAAAATATTCATTTTAATTAGTCATTTGTTTATTTTTATATAAATATTAATTACAAAATAAATTATGAGTTAGATAGATATAATTTATATTAATTATTTTTAATCAAAAACGTATAGATAAACTTTTTTTAAAAAAAAAAATTTAAATCAAATAATTATTATTTACTAATACATTTTCCTTTGCTTTTGAATCATTTTAGGTGTTCATATTATATTTTAAGTAATATGAATCATATTCATTATAGATTTTTAATTTATTTTTTTATATTTATTAGAATATCTATCAATAAAATTGATTATATTTAATTTATATTATATATAATTATTATGATTATAATAAATAAATATTGTATTCACTTTTGAAAAAAAATTTAAAACTTATTATATTTTCAATGGTTATAACCTTCAAATTATCATAAAAAATAATAAAAATAAATTATATGTTATTTCATTTTTTAAATAAAGTCTATAGACCTTTAAATGCCTGCTTACTTAAACCAGTAAGCTCATAAACCCAGAAACCCCTAAATACATAATCACTTTTAACATCTATATACTACTTAATGAATATTAAATCTCATTTTTATGTCTATTTATAATAACTTTAAATATTCAATTTAATTATTTATAGTTTAATTTTTTACAAAAATTAATTACAAAATAAATTTTGAGTGACACAAACATTATTTAAATAATTGATTTTTTTTTAAATATAAGCTTATAAAAAGAAGGAAAAATTTAAAAATTAAATATTATTATTTAGTAATATTTTTTGATTTTATTTTGAATCATTTTGCGTCATGTAAATATATTTTGATTAAAGTTTATAATTTTATAAATAGCTTATTAATTTAATTTTTGATCATTATTATAATTTCTATCATTAAAATTGTTTATATTGAATTTATTTGATATATAATCAGTAAGATTAATATAATTTTACATGGTCTTCACATTTCAAAAAATTTTAAAAATTATCATATTTTCAAAGGTTATATAACCTTTGAAAATCAAAAAAAAAATCTAAAAAAAAATTTTTTTATTTTTATTATTTAAGTAAAATCTATAAATCATAATATGCCTAAAAACATAAATTGTTTAACTCCTAAACAAAAAACTCCTAAATAATCAATCCAATAAACCGGTATTTCATATATAATATATCACAAATCTGATTTTAATTTGTATTCATTATAAAGTTAAATATTCATTTTAATTATTTATTTGTTTATTTTTTATAGAAATGTTAATTACAAAGTAAATAATGAGTGAGACAAATATAATTTTAATAATTTATTTTTTATTCAAAAAAAAATATAAGCTTATAAAAAGAAGTAAAAATTTAAAAACAAAAAATTATTATTTAGTAATATATTTTACACTGATTTTGAATCAGTGTATATAGGTTTTAAATTATATTTTAATTTCTATCAATCTTATTCATAATAGTTTATTAATTTATTTTTGATCATTATTATAATATCTATCAATAAAATTACTTATATTGAATTTTAATGTTTTATAATTATTAAGATTATTATAGCTAAATATTATATTTACATTTGAAAAAATATTTAAAAATTATTATATTTTCCAAGGTTATAACTTTCAAAAATGATAAAAAATAACAAAAATAATTTTTTTATAATTTTATTTTTTTAATAAAACTTATAAACTACTAAATACCTAAACCTTTAAATCTATAGACTCCTAAACCCCAAAACCCCCTAAATACTTAAAGCATTAAACCTATATAATCTATATAATAAATGATAATTATAATATCTATCAATAGTTTATTAATTAATGTCTATCTTATTATTAATAGTTTATTAATTTAATTTTTGATCATTATTGATATATCTATCAATAAAATTGTTTATATTGAATTTATATGATATATAATTATTAATATTATTATAACTAAATATTATATTCACATTTCAAAAAATTTTAAATATTATTATATTTTCAAAGGTTATAACCTAAGAAAATGAGAAAAATACAAATTTTTTTTGTTATTTAATTACATAAATAATACCTATAAACTACTAAATGCCTAAAAACATAAATCAATAAACTCTTAAATCACAAAACTTCTAAATACTTAAACCATTAAACTAGTTTACATTAATAATAAATTATAAATATCATTTAAATTTGTATTTAGTAAATTTTTAATTTTATTTTAATTATTTATTAGTTTATTTTTATAGAAATATTAATTACAAATTAAATTTTCATTGGACAGATCTAATTTAAATTAAAACATTATACACATAATAATAAATAATAAATCTCAATAATATTGTTTTCATTATAATTTAAAATATTCATTTTAATTAGTCATTTGTTTATTTTTATATAAATATTAATTACAAAATAAATTATGAGTTAGATAGATATAATTTATATAAATTATTTTTAATCCAAAAAGTATAGATAAACTTTTAAAAAGAAAAAAAATTTTCAAATCAAATAATTATTATTTAGTAATACAATTTCCTTTGCTTTTGAATCATTTTAGGTTTTCATATTATATTTTAAGTAATATGAATCATATTCATTATAGATTTTTAATTTATTTTTTTAGATTTATAAGAATATCTATCAATAAAATCGATTATATTGAATTTATATTATATATAATTATTATGATTATAATAAATAAATATTATATTCACTTTTGAAAAAAATTTAAAAATTATCATATTTTCAATGGTTATAACCTTCAAAATATGATAAAAAATAATAAAAATAAATTTTTTGTTATTTCATTTTTTAAATAAAGACTATAGACCTTTAAATGCAAGCTTACTTAAATCAGTAAGCTCATAAACCCCGAAACCCCGAAACCCCTAAATACATAAACCCTTTAACATCTATATACTACTTAATGAATAATAAATTTCATTTTTATGTCTATTTATAATAGTTTTAAATATTCAATTTAATTATTTATAGTTTAATTTTTACAAAAATTAATTACAAAATAAATTTCCAGCGAGACAAACATTATTTAAATAATTGATTTTTTTTTTAAATATAAGCTTATAAAAAGAAGGAAAATTTAAAAATTAAATATTATTATTTAGTAATATATCTTGATTTGATTTTGAATCATTTTTCATCATGTAAATATATGTTGATTAAAATTTATAATTTAATAAATAGCTTATTAATTTAATTTTTAATCATTATTATAATTTCTATCATTAAAATTGTTTATATTGAAATTATATGATATATAATCAGTAAGATTAATATAATTATACATGGTATTCACATTTCAAAAAATTTTAAAAATTATCTTATTTTCAAAGGTCATAACCTTTGACAATCAGAAAAAATCTAAAATTTTTTTT
Source organism: Sapria himalayana (assembly GCA_029783825.1). Classification (NCBI taxonomy): domain Eukaryota; kingdom Viridiplantae; phylum Streptophyta; class Magnoliopsida; order Malpighiales; family Rafflesiaceae; genus Sapria; species Sapria himalayana. The sequence continues at coordinate 45,626 of JAREIK010018706.1, forward strand.
TTATTTTTATTACTTAAAATAAAACCTATAAACTACAATATGTCTAAAACATGAATTGCTAAACTCCTAAATACTAAAACTCCTAAATAATCAAACCAATAAACCGGTATACCATATATAATAAATCACAAATCTCATTTAAATTTCTATTCATTATAATTTAAAATATGCATTTTAATTATTTATTAGATTATTTTTCATATAAATGTTAATTACAAAATAAATAATGAGTGAGACAAATATAATTTTAATAATTATTTTTTATTCAAAAAAAATATAAGCTTATAAAAAGAAGTAAAAATTTAAAAACAAAAAATTATTATTTAGTAATATATTTTACTTTGATTTTGTATCATTATAAATATGTTTTTAAATTATATTTTAATTACTATCAATCTTATTAATAATAGTTTATTAATTTATTTTTTGATCATAATTATAATATCTCTCAATAAAATTACTTATATTGAATTTTAATGTTTTATAATTATTAAGATTATTATAACTAATTATTATATTTACTTTTAAAAAAAATTAAAATTAATATATTTTCAAAGGGTATAACCTTCGAAAATGATAAAAAATCACATAAATATATATATTTTAATTTTATTATTTAAATAAAACTTAAATACCAGTAAATACCTAAACATTTAAATCTATAGACTCCTAAACCCAAAAACCCCCTAAATACTGAAATCATTAAACCTTTATAACCAATATAATAAAAGATAACTATTATATCTATCAATAGTTTATTAATTAATCTCTATCTTATTATTAATATTTTATTAATTTAAATTTTGATCTTTATTAATATATCTATCAATAAAATTGTTTATATTGAATTTATATGATATATAATTATTAATATTAATATAACAAAATATTGTATTCACATTTTAAAAATTTTAAATATTATTATATTTTTAAAGGTTATAACATATGAAAATGAGAAAAAATTACAAAATCTTTTTTGTTATTTTATTGTTTAAATAATACCTATAAACCACTAATTGCTTAAAAACATAAATAACTAAACACCTAAATGACAAAATCTCTAAATACTTAAACCATTAAACTAGTATACATTAATAATAAATCATAAATATCATTTAAATTTGTATTTAGTATAATTTTTAATTTTTATTTTAATTATTTATCAGTTTATTTCTATACAAATATTAATTACAAATTAAATTATCAGTGAGAGAGATCTAATTTAAATTAAACGAGTATACCCTAAATAATAAATAATAAATCTAAATATTATTGTTTTCATTATAATTTAAAATATTCATTTTAATTAGTTATTTGTTCATTTTTATATAAATATTAATTACAAAAAAAATTATGAGTTAGATAGATATAATTTATATAAATTAATTTTCATCAAAAATATATAGATAAACATGTTAAAATAAGAAAAAATTTCAAAACAAATAATTATTAATTAGTAATACATTTTCCTTACTTTTGAATCATTTTACGTTTTCATATTATATTTTAAGTAATATGAATCTTATTCATTATAGATTTTTAATTTATTTTTTGAGATTTATTAGAATATCTATCAATAAAATTGTTTATATTAAATTTATATTATATCTAATTATTATGATTATTATAAATAAATATTGTATTCACTCTTGATAAAAATTTAAAAATTAAATATTTTAAAGGGTTATAACCTTGAAAATATGATATAAAATAATAATAAAAATAATAAAAAATATGAGCTAATAAAAATAAAAAAAATTTTAAAAATTAAATATTATTATTTTGTAATATATTTTGATTTTATTTGAATTATTTTGCGTAATGTAAATATATTTTAAGTAAAATTTATATTTTTATTAATAGTTTATAAATTTAATTTTTGATCATTATTATAATATTAATTATTAAAATTGTTTATATTGAATTTATATGATATAATATCAGTAAGATTAATATAATTATACATGGTATTCACATTTCAAAAAATTTTAAAAATTATCTTATTTTCAAAGGTTATAACCTTTGAAAATCCGAAAATATCAAAAAAATTTTTTTTTATTTTTTTTATTTAAATAAAACCTATAAACCACAATAAAAAAATTTATAAATTATTTAAATAATTTATATAAATTATTTAAAAAGAAGGAAAACAATAATATTGAGATTTATTATTTATTATTTAAGTTATACTGGTTTAAATTAAATTAGATTTGTCTCACTGATAATTTAATTTGTAATTAATATTTCTATAAAAATAAACTGATAAATAATTAAAATAAAAATTAAAATTTATACTGAATACAAATTTAAATGATATTTATGATTTATTATTAATCTAAACTAGTTTAATGGTTTAAGTATTTAGAGGTTTTATCATTTAGCAGTTTAGTGATTTAAGTGTTTAGCCATTTAGTGGTTTATAGGTATTATTTAAACAATAAAATAACAATAAAAATTTGCAATTTTTTATCATTTTCATAGGTTATAACCTATGAAAATATAATAATATTTCAATATTTTTTGAAATGTGAATACAATCTTTAGTTATATAAAATATTAATAATTATATATCATTTAAATTCAATTTAAACAATTTTTTTGATAAATATATTAATAATGAACAAAAATTAAATTAATAAACTATTAATAATAAGATAAAGATTAAATAATAAACTATTGATAGATATTATAATTATCATTTATTATATAGGTTTTATAGGTTTAATGCTTTATTTATTTACGGGGTTTTGGGGTTTAGGAGTCTATAGATTTAAATGATTAGGTATTTTGTGATTTATAATTTTTATTTAAATAATAAAAATATATAAAATTATTTTTGAGATTTTTTATCCTTTTTGAAGGTTATAACCTTTGAAAATATAATAAATTTAAAATTTTTTTTCAAAAGTAAAAATAATATTTAGTTATAATAATATTAATAATTATAAAACATTAAAATTCAATATAAGTAATTTTATTGATAGATAGTATAATAATGATCAAAAAATAAATTAATAAACTATTATTAATAAGATTGATAGTAATTAAAATATAATTTAAAAACCTATATACAATGATTCAAAATCAAAGTAAAATATATTACTAAATAATAATTTTTTGTTTTTAAATTTTTACTTCTTTTTATAAGCTTATATTTTTTTTGAATAAAAAATAAATTATTAAAATTATATTTGTCTCACTCATTATTTACTTTGTAATTAACATTTCAATAAAAAATAAACTAATAAATAATTAAAATGAATATTTAAAATTATAATGAATACAAATTAAAATGAGATTTGTGATTTATATATATGGTATACACGTTTATGGTTGATTATTAGGAGTTTTATTGTTTAGGAGTTTAGCAATTTATGATTTTTTGGGCATATTGTGTTTATAGATTTTACTTTAATAATAAAAATAAAAAAATTTTTTAGATTTTTTCGATTTTCAAAGGTTATAACTTTGAAATAAATAATTTTAATATTTTTTGAAATGGTGAATACCATGTATAATTATATTAATCTTTCTGATTATATATCATATAAATTCAATATAAACAATTTTAATGATAGATATTATAATAATGATCAAAAATTAAATTAATAAACTATTACTAAAAATATAAATTTTAATTAAAATATATTTACATGACGCAAAATGATTCAAAAATCAAATCAAAATATATTACTAATAATAATATTTAATTTTTAAATTTTCCTTCTTTTTATAAGCTTATATTTTTTTAAAAAAATCAATTATTTTAAATAATGTTTGTCTCCTCGAAATTTATTTTGTAATTAATTTTGTAAAAAATTAAACTATAAATAATTAAATTGAATATTTAAAATTATAATAAATAGACATAAAAATGAGATTTATTATTCATTAAGTAGTATATAGATGTTAAAGGGTTTATGTATTTAGGGGTTTCGGGGTTTATTAGCTTACTGATTTAAGTAAGCAGGCATTTAATGGTCTATAGGCTTTATTTAAAAAATGAAATAACAAAAAATTATTTTTATTATTTTTTCTCATATTTTTAAGGTTATAACCATTGAAAATATAATAATTTTCAAAATTTTTTTAAAGAGTGAATACAATATTTATTTATAATAATCATAATAATTATATATAATATAAATTCAATATAATCAATTTTATTGATAGATATTCTAATAAATTAAAAAAATAAATTAAAATCTATAATGATTAGATTCATATTACTTAAAATATAATATGAAAACCTAAAATGATTCAATAACAAATGAAAATGTATTACAAATAATAATTATTTGTTTCGAAATTTTTTTTTCTTTTTAAAAGTTTATCTATATTTTTTGATGAAAAATAATTTATATAAATTATATCTATCTAACTCATAATTTATTTTGTAATTAATATTTATTTAAAAATAAACAAATAACTAATTAAAATGAATATTTTAAATTATAATGAAAACATTAATATTGAGAATTATTATTTATTATTTAGGGTATACTGGTTTAATTTAAATTAGATCTGTCTCACTGATAATTTAATTTGTAATTAATATTTCTATAAAAATAAACTGATAAATAATTAAAATAAAATTAAAAATTATACTGAATACAAATTTAAATGATATTTATGATTTATTATTAATGTATATGTCTTTTAATGTTTAAGTATTTAGAGGTTTTGTCGTTTAGGAGTTTAGTGATTTATGTTTTTAGGCACTTAGTGGTTTATAGGTATTATTTATACAATAAAATAACAAAAATAAAATTTGTAATTTTTTATCATTTTCATAGGTTATAACCTTTGAAAATATAATAATATTTAAAATTTTTGAAATGTGAATACAATCTTAGTTATATTAATATTAATAATTATATATCATATAAATTCAATATAAACAATTTTATTGATAGATATATTAATAATGATCAAAAATTAAATTAATTAACTATTAATAATAAGATAGAGATTAATTAATAAACTATTTATAGATATTATAATTATCATTTATTATATAGGTTATATAGGTTTAATGCTTTAAGTATTTAGGGGGTTTTGGGGTTTAGGAGTCTATAGATTTAAATGTTTATGTATTTAGTGATTTATAATTTTTATTTAAATAATAAAAATATAAAAAATTATTTTTGTGATTTTTTATCATTTTTGAAGGTTATAACCTTTGAAAATATAATAATTTTAAATTTTTTTCAAAGTAAAAATAATATTAGTTATAATAATCTTAATAATTATAAAACATTAAAATTCAATATAAGTAATTTTATTGATAGATATTATAATATGATCAAAAAATAAATTAATAAACTATTATTAATAAGATTGATAGCAATTAAAATATAATTTCAAAACCTATATACAATGATTCAAAATCAAAGTAAAATATATTACTAAATAATAATTTTTTGTTTTTAAATTTTACTTCTTTTTATAAGCTTATATTTTTTTTTGATTAAAAATAAATTATTAAAATTATATTTGTCTCACTCATTATTTATTTTGTAATTAACATTTCTATAAAAAATAAACTAATAAATAATTAAAATGAATATTTAAAATTATAATGAATACAAATTAAATGAGATTTTTGATTTTATTATATATGGTATACCGGTTATTGGTTTGATTATTTAGGAGTTTTGTTGTTTAGGAGTTTAGCAATTTATGTTTTTAGGCATTTTGTGGTTTATAGGTTTTATTTAAATAATAAAAATAAAAAATATTTTTTTTAGATTTTTTCTGATTTTCAAAGGTTATAACCTTTGAAAATAAGATAATTTTTAAAATTTTTTGAAATGTGAATACCATGTATAATTATATTAATCTTACTGATTATATATCATATAAATTCAATATAAACAATTTTAATGATAGATATTATAATAATGATCAAAAATTAAATTTAATAAACTATTAATAAAAATATAAATTTTTACTTAAAATCTATTTACATGATGCAAAATGATTCAAAATCAAATCAAAATATATTACTAAATAATAATATTTAATTTTTAAATTTTTCTTCTTTTTATAAGCTTATATTTTTTTTATAAAAATCAATTATTTAAATAATGTTTGTTTCGCTCGAAATTTATTTTGTAATTAATTTTTGTAAAAATTAAACTATAAATAATTAAATTGAATATTTAAAATTATAATAAATAGTACTAAAAATGAGATTTATTATTCATTAAGTAGTATATAGATGTTAAAGGTTTATGTATTTAGGGGTTTCGGTAGTTTATGAGCTTACTGATTTAAGTAAGCAGGCATTTAATGGTCTATAGGCTTTATTTAAAAAATGAAATAACAAAAATTTATTTTTATTATTTTTTCTCATATTTTCAAGGTTATAACCATTGAAAATATAATAATTTTTAATTTTTTTTCAAAGTGAATACAATATTTATTTATTATAATCATAATAATTATATATAATATAAATTCAATATAATCGATTTTATTGATATATATTCTGATAAATCAAAAAAAAATAAATTAAAAATCTATAATGATTTAGATTCATATTACTTAAAATATAATATGAAAAACTAAAATGATTCAAAAAAAACGAAAATGTATTACCAAATAATAATTTTTGGTTTTGAAATTTTTTTTTCTTTTAAAAAGTTTACCTATATTTTTTTGATTAAAAATAATTTATATAAATTATATCTATCTAACTCAAAATTTATTTTGTAATTAATATTTTTATAAAAATAAAAAAATAAATAATTAAAATCAATATTTTAAATTATAATGAAAACAATAATATTGAGATTTATTATTTATTATTTAGAGTATACTGGTTTAATTTAAATTAGATCTGTCACACTGATAATTTAATTTGTAATTAATATTTTCTATAAAAATAAACTTATTAATAATTAAAATAAAAATTTAAAATTAAACTGAATACAAATTTAAATGATTTTTATGATTTATTATTAATGTATACTAGTTTAATGGTTTAAGTATTTAGAGGTTTTGTCGATTTGGTGTTTAGTGATTTATTTTTTTAGGCATTTAGTGGTTTATAGGTATTATTTAAATAATAAAATAACAAAAAAAATATTTGCAATTTTTTATCATTTTCATATGTTATAACCTTTGAAAATATAATAATATTTAATATTTTTTAAAATGTGAATACAATCTCTAGTTATATTAATATTTATAAAAATATATCATTTTAATTCAATTTAAACAATTTTATTGATAGATATATTAATAATTATCAAAAATTAAATTAATAAACTATTAATAATAAAATATAGATTAATTAAAAAACTATTGATAGATATTATAGTTATCTTTTTATTATACAGGTTATATAGGTTTAATGCTTTCAGTATTTAGGGGGTTTTGGGGTTTAGGAGTCTATAGATTTAAATGTTTAGGTATTTAGTGGTATATAAGTTTTATTTAAAAACAAAAATTATAAAAAAATTATTTTTTTGATTTTTTATCATTTTTGAAATTTATACCCTTTGAAAATATATTAATTTTTAAATTTTTATCAAAAGTAAATATAATATTTAGTTATAATAATCTTAATAATTATTAACATTAAAATTCAATATGAGTAATTTTATTTACAGATATTATAATAATGATCAAAAAATAAATTAATAAACTATTTATAATAAGATTGATAGAAATTAAAATATAATATCAAAACCTATATACAATTATTCAAAATAAAAAAAAAATATATTACTAAATAATAATATTTTGTTTTTAAATTTTTACTTCTTTTTATATACTTATATATTTTTTTTTGATTAAGAATAAATTATTAAAATTATATTTGTCTCACACATTATTTATTTTGTAATTAACATTTCTATAAAAAAAATAAACTATTAAATAATTAAAATTAATATTTAAAATTATAATGAATACAAATTAAGATTAAATAATTGATTTATTATAAATGGTATACTGGTTTATTGGTTTGATTATTTAGAAGTTTTGTTGTTTAGGAGTTTAGCAATTTATGTTTTTTGGGATTTTGTGGTTTATAGGTTTTATTTAAATAAAAAAGATAATAATTTTTTTTTCGATTTTTTCTGATTTTCAAAGGTTATAACCTTTGAAAATAAGATAATTTTTAAAATTTTTTGAAATGTGAATACCATGTATAATTATATTAATCTTACTAATTATATATCATATAAATTCAATATAAACAATTCTAATGATAGATATTATAATAATGAACAAAAATTAAATTTATAAACTATTAATAAAAATATAAATTTTACTTAAAATATATTTACATGACGCAAAAAGATTCAAAATCAAATCAAAATATATTACTAATTAATAATATTTAATTTTCAAAATTTTCCTTCTTTTTATTAGCTTATATTTTTTTTATTAAAAATCAATTATTTAAATAATGTTTGTTTCGCTCGAAATTTATTTTGTAATTAAATTTTGATAAAAATTAAACTATAAATAATTAAATTGAATATTTAAAATTATAATAAATACACAAAAAATGATATTTATTATTCATTAAGTAGTATATAAATGTTAAAGGGTTTATGAGCTTACTAACTTAAGTAAGCAGGCATTTAATGGTCTATATGCTTTATTTAAAAAATGAAATAACAAAAACTTTATTTTTATTATTTTTTCTCATATTTTCATGGTTATAATCCTTGAAAATATAATAATTTTTAAATTTTTTTAAAGAGTGAATATAATATTTATTTATAATAATCATAATAATTAAATATTATATAAATTCAATATAATCAATTTTATTGATACATATTCTAATAAATCAAAAAAATAAATAAAAAATATATAATGATTTAGATTCATATTAGTTAAAATATAATATGAAAACCTAAAATGATTCAATAGCAAAGGAAAATGTATTACCAAATAATAAATATTTGTTTTGAAATTTTTTTTTTCTTTTAAAAAGTTTATCTATATTTTTTTGATGAAAAATAATTTAAATAAATTATATCTAAATAACTCATAATTTATTTTGTAATTAATATTTATATAAAAATAAACAAATAACTAATTAAAATGACTATATAAAATTATAATGAAAACAATAATATTGAGATTTATTATTTATTATTTAGTGTATACTGGTTTAATTTAAATTAGATCTGTCTCACTGATAATTTAATTGGTAATTAATATTTATATAAAAATAAACTGATAAATAATTAAAATAGAAATTTAAATTATATTGAATACAAATTTAAAAGATTTTTATGATTTTTTATTAATGTATAATAGTTTAATGGTTTAAGTATTTAGAGGTTTTATAGTTTAGGAGTCTAGTGATTTTTGTTTTTAGGTATTTAGTGGTTTATAGGTATTATTTAAATAATAAAATAACAAAAAAAATATTTGCAATTTTTTATCATTTTCATAGATTATAACCTTTGAAAATATAATAATATTTATAATTTTTAAAATGTGAATACAATCTCTAGTTATATTAATATTAATAAAAATATATAATTTAAAAACAATTTAATCAATTTTATTGACAGATATACGAATAATGATCAACAATTAAATTAATAAACTATTAATAATAAGATAGAGATTAATTAATAAACTATTGATAGATATTATAATTATCATATATTATATAGGTAATATAGATTTAATGCTTTATGTATTTAGGGGGTTTTGGGGTTTAGGAGTCTATAGATTTAAAAGTTTAAGTATTTATTGATTTATAATTTTTATTTAAATAATAAAAATATAAAAAATTATTTTTGAAATTTTTTATCATTTTTGAAGGTTATAACCATTGAAAATATAATAATTTTAAATTTTTTTTCAAAAGTAAAAATAATATTCAGTTATAATAATATTAATAATTATAAAACATTAAAATTCAATATAAGTAATTTTATTCATAGATATTATAATAATGATCAAAAAATAGATTAATAAACTATAATTAATAAGATTGATATTTATTAAAATATAATTTAAAAACCTATATACAATGATTCAAAAACAAAGTAAAATATATTACTAAATAATATTTTTTTGTTTTTAAATTTTTACTTCTTTTTATAAGCTTACATATTTTTTTTGAATAAAATATAAATTATTAAAATTATATTTGTCTCACTCATTTACTTTGTAATTAACATTTCTATCAAAAATAAACTAATAAATAATTAAAATGAATATTTAAAATTATAATGAATACAAATTAAAATGAGATTTGTGATTTATTATATATGGAATACCGGTTTATTGGTTTGATTATTTAGGAGTTTTGTTGTTTAGGAGTTTAGCAATTTATGTTTTTAGGCATATTGTGGTTTATAGATTTTACATAAATAATAAAAATAAAAAATTTTTTTTTAGATTTTTTTTTTGATTTTCAAAGGTTATAACCTTTGAAAATATGATAATTTTTAAAATTTGTTGAAATGTGAATACAATGCATAATTATATTAATATTACTGATTATATATCAAATAAATTCAATATAAACAATTTTAATGATAGATATTATAATAATGATCAAAAATTAAATTAATAAACTATTAATAAAAATATAAATATTAATTAAACTATATTTATATGACGCAAAAAGATTCAAAGTCAAATCAAAATATATTACTAATTAATAATTTTTAATTTTTAAATTTTTCCTTCTTTTTCTAAGCTTATATTTTTTTTATTATAAAACAATTATTTAAATAATGTTTGTCTCGCTCGAAATTTATATTGTAATTAATTTTTGTAAAAAATTCAACTATAAATAATAAAATTAAATATTTAAAATTATAATAAATAGTCTTAAAAATAAGATTTATTATTCATTAAGTAGTATATAGATATTAAAAGGTTTATGTATTTTGAGGTTTCGTAGTTTATGAGCTTACTGATTTAAGTAAGCAGGCATTTAATGGTCTAGGCTTTAATTAAAAAATGAAATAACAAAAATTTATTTTTATTATTTTTTATCATATTTTCAAGGTTATAACCTTTCAAAATATGATAATTTTTGAATTTTATTCAAGAGGGAATACAATATTTATTTATAATAATCATAATAATTATATATAAAATAAATTCGATATAAACAATATTTTTGAGAGATATTCTAATAATTCTCAAAAAATATTTAAAAATATATAATTAATAAGATTCATATTACTTAAAATATAATATGAAAACCTAAAATGATTCAAAAACAAATGAAAATGTATTACCAAATAATAATTATTTGTTTTGAAATTTTTTTTTCTTTTAAAAAGTTTATCTATATTTTTTTGATGAAAAATAATTTATATAAATTATATCTATCTAACTCAAAATTTATTTTGTAATTAATATTTATATAAAAATAAACAAATAAATAATTAAAATGAATATTTTAAATTATAATGAAAACAATAATATTGAGATATATTATTTATTATTTAGGTTATACTTGTTTAATTTAAATTAGATCTGTCTCACTGATAATTTAATTTGTAATTAATATTTCTATAAAAATAAACGGATAAATAATTAAAATAAAAATTAAAAATTATACTGAATACAAATTAAAATGATATTTATGATTTATTATTAATGTATACTAGTTTAATGGTTTAAGTATTTAGAGGTTTATCGTTTAGGAGTTTAGAGTGATTAATGTTTTTATGCATTTAGTGGTTTATAGGTATTATTTAAATAATAAAATAACAAAATAAAATTTTGCAATTTTTTATCATTTTCATAGGTTATAACCTTTGAAAATATAATATTATTTAAAATTTTTTGAAATGTGAATACAATCTCTGGTTATATTAATATTAATAAAAATATATCATTTAAATTCAATTTAAACAATTTTATTGATAGATATATTAATAATGATCAAAAATTAAATTAATAAACTATTAATAATAAGATAGAGATTAATTAATAAACTTTTGATAGATATTATAATTATCCTTAATTATATAGGTTATATAGTTTTAATGCTTTAAGTATTTAGGGGCTTTTGGAGTTTAGGAGTCTATAGATTTAAATGTTTAGGTATTTAGTTATTTATAATTTTTATTTAAATAATAAAAATATAAAAAATTATTTTTGTGATTTTTTATCATTTTTGAAGGTTATAACCTTTGAAAATATAATAATTTTTATATTTTTTTTCAAAGGTAAAAATAATATTTAGTTATAATAATCTTAATAATTATAAAACATTAAAATTCAATATAAGTAATTTTATTGATAGATATTATAATTATGATCAAAAAATAAATCAATAAACTATTATTAATAAGATTGATAGTAATTAAAATATAATTAAAAAACCTATTTACAATGTTTCAAAATCAAAGTAAAATATATTACTAAATAAAAATTTTTTGTTATTTAATTTTTATTTCTTTTTATAAGCTTATAATTTTTTTTTGAATAAAAAATAAATTATTAAAATTATATTTGTCTCATTATTTATTTTGTAATTAACATTTATATAAAAAATAATCTAATAAATAATTAAAATGAATATTTAAAATTATAATGAATACAAATTTAAATGAGATTTGTGATTTATTATATATGGTATACCACTTTATTTGTTTGATTATTTAGAAGTTTTATTGTTTAGGAGGTTAGCAATTTATGTTTTTAGGCATATTGTGGTTTATAGGTATTATTTACATAATAAAAATAAAAATTTTTTTTTTTAGATTTTTTCTGATTTTTAAATGTTATAATCTTTGAAAATAAGATAATTTTTAAAATTTTTTGAAATGTGAATACCATGTATAATTATATTAATCTTACTGATTATAAATCATAATAACAAAAATATAAAGTTATAAAAAAAGCAAAACATTAAAAAAATTATTATTAAGTAATATATTTTACTTTGATTTTGAATAAATTTAGATTTTGCAAATATATTTTAAATAATATCTATCTTATTAATAATAGTTTATTAAATTTTTTCGATCATTATTATAATATCTAGCAATGTAATTATTTATATTGAATTTAAATGACTTATAATTATTAAGATTATTATAACTAAATATTATATTTACATTTGAAAGAAATTTAAAAATTATTAGATTTTCAAAGGTTATAACCTTCAAAAATTTAAAAAAATAATAAAAATAAATTTTTTGTCATATCATTGTTTAAATAAATCTTATAAACCACTATATGCCTAAACACTTAAACCTCTAAACTCCTAAACACAAAATCCCCTAAATACTTAAACCTTTAAACTCGTAAACCTTAAATATAATTTAAATAATTTATTAAAATATTAAATACAAAATAAATAATGAGTGATACAAATATAATTTGAATAATTTATTTTTCATCAAAAAAAAAATAAGCTAATAAAAAGAAGCAAAAATTAAAAAAAAAATTATTATTTAGTCATATATTTTAGTTGTATTTTGAATATTTTTAGGTTTTGCAATTATATTTTAATTTATATCTATTATATTAAAAATAGCATATTTATTTATTTTTTGATAATTGATATCATATCTATCAAAAAAATTGTTTATTTTTAGTTTATATTATATATTATAATGATTATTATTAGTAAATATTGTATTCACATTTTTAAAAAATTTTAAAATTATTATATTGTCAAAGGTTATAACCTTTGAAAATGTGAAAAAATATTAAAAATAATTTTTTTCTTATTTCATTGTTTAAATAAAACCTATAAACCACTAAATGCATAAAAACATAAATCGCTAAAGTCATAAACGAAAAAAACTTTAAATACATAAAATATTAAACTGGTATACATTTATAATAATTCATAAATCTCATTTTAATTTTTATTCAGTATAATTTTAAATTTTTATTTTAATTATTTATCAGTTTTTTTATAGAAATATTAATTAAAAAATAAATTATTAGTGAGACAGATCTTATTTAAATTAGACTGGTAAACCCAAAATAATAAAGAATAAATCTCAATATTATTTTTTTCATTATAATTTTAAATATTCATTTTAATTATTTTTTTGTTTATTTTTATATAAATATTAATTAAAAATAAATTATGAGTTAGGCAAATATAATATATATAAATTAATTTTCAACAAAAAACTATGGATAAACTTTTTAAAAGAAAAAAAAAGTTCAAAACAACAAATTATTATATAGTAATATATTTTGATTTCTTCTGAATCGTTTAGGTTTTTTTATTATATTTTAATTGATATCTATCTTATTAATAATAGATTATTAAATTATTTTTTGATCATTTTAAGAATATTTATATATAATATTGTTTATATTTATTTTATATGATATAAAAATAGAATGATTATTATAACTAAATATTGAAAACCACTAAATGCATACAGAGTAAAATCAGTAAACTTCTAATGTCCGTAATGCCTAAATACATAAACCATTAAACTGCTATATACTACTTAATAATTAAGAAATCTAGTTTTTATTTCAATTTATTATAGTTTTATATATTAATTTTAATTATTTATTACTTTATTTTTTAGAAATATTTATTACAAATTAAATTATGAGAGGAACATATATATTTTAATTAATTTATTTTTAATCAAAAAAAATATATGCTTATAAAAGAAGTAAAAATATAAAAATTAAAAATTATTATCCAATAATATATTTTACTTTAATTTTGAATTAATTTGGGTTTTGTAAATATTTTTTAATTAATATCAATCTTTTTATTAATAGTTTATTAATTTAAATTTGATCATTATTATATTATCTATCAATAAAATTATTTATATTGAATTTATAGGATATATATTTATTAATATTATTATAACTAAATATTGTATTCACATTTCAAAAAATATTAAATATTATTATATTTTCAAAGGTTGTAATCTATGAAAATGATAAAAAATTACAATTTTTTTGTTATTTTTTTGTTTAGATAAAAGCAATAAACCACTAAATGCCTAAAAACATATATTGCTAAACTCCTAAACGAATAAAACGTTAAATACTTAAACTATTAAACAGGTGTACATTAATAAAAAATCATAAATCTCAATTTAATTTTTATTAAGTATAATTTTAAATTTTTATTTTAATTATTTATCAGTTTATCTTTATAGAAATATTAATTACAAAATAAATTATTAGTGAGACAGATCTAAATTAAATAATATATTTTTCATCAAAAAGAATATATATCATTATAAAAAGCGGCAACTTTTTAAAAACAAAAATTTATAATTTAGTAATATATTTTATTTTTATTTTGAATTATTTTAGATTTTGCAATTAAATTTTTATTTATATCATTCTTATTAATAATTGTTTATTAATTTTTTATTGATCATTATTATAATATCCATTAATAAAATTTTTTATATTCAGTTTACATTATAAATAAATATTAAGATTATTATTACTTAATATTATATTCACATTTAAAAAAAATTAAAAATTATTATAATTTCAAAGCTTATAACCTTCAAAAATAAAAAAAAAATCAAAAAATTTAATTTATTATTTTTCATTCTTTAAATAAAAACTATAAATCACTAAAGGCCTAAATACTTAAATCACTAAACCCCAAAACACCTAAATACTTAAACCATTAAACTAGAATATCCTGAATAAAAATCTATAAATCACTATTTTATTTGTATTCATTATAATTTTAAATATTTATTTTAATTATTTATTAGTTTATTTTTATAGAATTATAAATTAAAAATAAATTAAGAGGAAGACAAATTTAATTTAAATAATTTACTTTTAATAACAAAAAATATAAACTTATACAAATAAGCAAAACATCAAAGAATGTATTATTTTATAATATATTTTACTTTGATTTTGAATAAATTTATGTTTTGCAAATATATTTAAAATAATATTTATATTATTACTAATAGTTTATTAATTTATTTTTTGATCATTAATATAATATATTTCAATATAAATGTTTATATTGAATTTACATGATATATAATTATTAAGATTATCATAACTAAATATAGTATTCACGTATAAAAAAAATTTAAAAAGTGTTATATTTTCAAAGTTTATAACCTTCAAAAATGTGAAAAAATAACAAAAATAAATTTTTTGTTATATCATTGTTTAAATAAAACTTATAAACCATTAAATGCCTAAATACATAAATATCTAAACTTCTAAACCCCGAAGCCCCTAAATACTTAAACATTTAAACTCGTAAACTTTAAATATAATTTAAATAATTTATAGAAATCTTAATTACAAAATAACTTATGAGTGATAAAAATATAATTTAAATAAAATATTTTTCATCAAAAAAACATATAAGGTTATAAAATGATGCAAAAACAAAAAAAAATTATTATTTAGTAATAAATTTTACTTTGATTTTGAATCATATTAGGTTTTTTAATTATAATTTAATTTATATCTATCATTTTAATAATAGTTTATTAATTTATTTTTTGATAATTGATATAATATCTATCAATAAAATTATTTATATTTAGTTTATATTATATATAGTTATAATATTTATTATTAATAAATATTGTATTCACTTTTTTATAAAATTTTAAAATTATTATATTTTAAAATGTTATAACCTTTGAAAATTTGAAAAAATATAAATAATAAATTTTTTGTTATTTAATTGTTTGGTAAAAACCTATATAACATTAAATGCCTAAATACTTAAATAAATAACTTCTAAATCTCGAAAACCCTAAATAGATAAATTTTTAAAAGATATATATCCTAAATAATAAATAATAAATCTCATTTTTATTTTTTTCATTATTATTTTAAATATTCATTTTAATTATTTGTTTGTTTATTTTTATATAAATATTAATTACAAAATAAATTATGAGTTATAGAAATATAATTTATATAATTTATTTTTTAACAAAAAAATATAGATAAACTTAAAAAAAAAGAAAAAAATTAAAAACAAAAAAATATTATATTGTAATATATTTTGCTTTGTTCTAAATTATTTTTGGTTTTGTAATTATATTTTAATTGATATCTAACTTATTAATAATAAATTATTAGTTTATTTTTTGATCATTATTAGAATATTTATCAATAAAAATGTTTATATTGAATTTATATCATATATAAATTTAAGAATTATTATAACTAAATATTGTATTCAATTTTGAAAAAAGTTTTAAAATTTTTATATTTTAAAAGGTTATAACCTTTGAAAATATCAAAAAATAAAAAAAATAAATTTTTTGTTATTTTATTTTTTAAATAAAACATATAAACCACATAATGCATATAGAGTTAAATCACTAAACTTTTAAATACATAAACCATAAACCTCTATATACTACTTAATAATTAATAAATCTAATTTTTATTTTATTTATTATAATTTTAAATATTGATTTTAAAATATATTAGTTTATTTTTATAAAATATTTATTACAAAATAAATTATGAGTGCGACAAATATAATTTATATAATTTATTTTTAATCAAAAAAAATATATACACTTATAAAAGAAGTAAAAATTTAAAAATTAAAAATTATTATACAGTAATATATTATAGTTTAATCTTGACTCGATTTGGGTATTGTAAATATTTTTTAATTAATATCTATCTTATTATTAATAGTTTATTAATTTAATTTTTGATAATTATTATATTATCTATCAATAAAATTGTTTATATTGAATCTATAAGATATATAATTATTAATATTAAAATAACTAAATATTGTATTCACATTTTAAAAAAATTTTAAATATTATTACATTTTCAAAGGTTATAACCTATGAAAATGAGAAAAAATTACAAATTTTTTTTTTGTGATTTTATTGTTTAAATAAAACCTATAACCCACTAAATGCCTAAAAACATAAATTGCTAAACTCCTAAATGACAAAATCTCTAAATACATAAATGATTAAACATGTATACATTAATAAAAAATCATAAATCTCAATTTAATTTTTATTAAGTATAATTTTAAATTTGTATTTTAATTATTTATCAATTTATTTTTATAGAAATATTAATTACAAAATAAATTATTAGTGAGATAGATCTAATTTAAATAATTTATTTTTAATCAAAAAAAATATATATCCTTATATAAAGAGGCAAGATAAAAAAAAGTTTATTATTTAGTAATATATTTTATTTTTATTTTGAATCATTTTAGAATTTGTAATTACATTTTAATTTATATCATTCTTATTAATAATAGTTTATTAATTTTTTATTGATACTTATTATAATATCTATTAATAAAATTATTTATATTTAGTTTACATTATATATAATTATTATATTCACATTTTAAAAAAATTAAAAATTATTATATTTTCAAAGGTTATAACCTTCAAAAATTAAAAAAAAATCAAAAAATTAAATTTTTTATTTTTTAATTCTTTTAATAAAAACTATAAATCACTAAAGGCCTAAACACTTAAATCACTAAACCCAAAAACACCTAAATACTTAAACCATTAAACTAGTTTATCCTAAATAATTAATCATAAATCTAATTTTTATTTATATTTATTATGATTTTAATATTCATTTTAATTATTTATTAGTTTATTTTTATAGAATTATAAATTAAAAATAAATTGTGGAAGACAAATATAATTTAAATAATTTACTTTTAATAAAAAAAATATAAACTTATAAAAAGAAGCAAAACATCAAATAAATTATTATTTACTAATATATTTTATTTTGATTTTGAATAAATTTACGTTTTCAAAATATATTTTAAATAAAATATTTCTTATTAATAATAGTTTATTAATTTATTTTTTGATCATTAATATAATATATATAAATATAATTGTTTATATTGAATTTACATGATATATAATTATTTAGATTATCATAACTAAATATAGTATTCACATATTAAAAAAATTTAAAAATTGTTATATTTTCAAAGGTTATAACCTTCAAAAATGATAAAAAATAACAAAAAAATTTTTTTTTTATATCATTGTTTAAATAAAACTTATAAACCATTAAATGCCTAAACACATAAATCTCTAAACTTCTAAGCCCCAAAGCCCCTAAATACTTAAACCTTTAAACTTGTAAACCTTAAATATAATTTAAATAATATATTGAAATATTTATCACAAAATAAATTATGATTGATACAAATATAATTTAAATAATTTATTTTTCATCAAAAAAATATATAAGCTTATAAAAAGAAGCAAAAACTAAAAAACAAAAATTATTATTTAGTTATAAATTTTACATTGTTTTTGAATCATTTTAGGTTTTTTAAATATATTTTAATTTATATCTATCATATTAATATTAGCATATTAATTTATTTTTTGATAATTGATATCATATCTATCAATAAAATTGTTTATATTTAGTTTATATTATATATAATTATAATAATAATTATTATTAAATATTATATTCACATTTTAAAAAAAATTTAAAAATAAATTTTAATATAAAATGTGAAAATGTGAAAAAATATGAAAAATATTTTTTTTGTTATTTCATTATTTAAATAAATCGTATAAACCACTAAATTCCTAAAAACATAGATCGCTAAACTCCTAAACGACAAAACTTCTAAATACTTAA
This sequence comes from Sapria himalayana, assembly GCA_029783825.1. Lineage (NCBI taxonomy): Eukaryota > Viridiplantae > Streptophyta > Magnoliopsida > Malpighiales > Rafflesiaceae > Sapria > Sapria himalayana. The sequence continues at coordinate 65,210 of JAREIK010018706.1, forward strand.
ACCTTTAAATTGGTAACCATTAACAATAATTCATTAATCTCATTTTAATTTGTATTCAGTATAATTTTAAATTTTTATTTAATTATTTATCAGTTTATTTTTATAAAAATATTAATTACAAAATAAATTATTAGTGAGATAGATCTAATTTAAATTAAAATAGTATCCCTAAATAATAAATAATAAATCTCATTTTTTTATTATAATTTTAAATATTAATTTTAATTATTTATTTGTTTATTTATATATAAATATTAATCACAAAATAAATTGAGCTAGACAAAAATAATTTATATAAATTATTTTTCATCAAAAAATTATAGATGAACTTTTTAAAAGAAAAAAAATTTTCTAAACAAAAAATTATTATATAGTAATATATTTTGCTTTGCTTCAAAATCATTTTAGGTGATGTAATTATCTTTTAATTGATATTTATCTTATTAATAATAGATTATTAATTTATTTTTTGATCATTATTAGAATATTTATCAATAAAATGGTTTATATTGAATTTACATGATATATAATTATAAATTTATTATAACTAAATATTATATTTACATTAGAAAATAATTTAAAAATTATTATATTTTTAAAGGTTATCATCTTTGAAAATGAGATAAAATCACAAAAATAAATTTTTTGTTATTTTATTGTTTATATAAAACCTATAAACTCTAAATGCCTAAATACTTAAATCATTAAACTCCTAAATTCCAAAACCCCAAAACCCGAAAACCCTTAAATACTTAAATATTTAAACCATCTTTAAAGGTTTAAGTATTTATAAATAATATATAAATATCTATCGATAAATAATAGTTTATTAATTGATTTTTTGATCATTATTATATTTATATTTATATTTAGTTTATTAATACCTATCAATAAAATTGCTTATTTTTAATATACATGATATATAATTATTAAGTTTATTATAACTAAATATTGTATTGACATTTGAATAAAATTTAAAAATTATTATATTTATAAAGGTTATAACCATCAAAATTGATAAAAAAATTAAAAAATAATTTTTTTGCTATTTCATTATTTAATTAAAAAATATAAACTACTAAATGCCTACACAGTTAAATCAATAAACTCTTAAACTCCAAAATACTTATATAATTAAACTGGTATACCCTAAATAATTAATCATAAATCTCATTTTTATTTGTATTCATTATAATTTTAATATTCATTTTAATTATTTATTAGTTTATTTTTATAGAAATATTAATTGCAAAATAAAATTATGAATGAGACAAATATAATTTAAATAATTTATCATCATCAAAAAAATTTATATGCTTATAAAAAGAATCAAAAATTTAAAAATATAAAATTATTATTTTGTAATATATTTTACTTTCATTTTGAATCATTTTAGGTAATGCAAATATATTTTAATTAATATCTATCTTATTAATAATAGTTTATTAATATATTTTATGATCAGTATTATAATATCGATCAATGAAATTATTTATATTGAATTTACATGATATTTAATTTTTATGATTATTATAATTAAATATTGTATTAACATTTGAAAAAAAATTAAAAATTATAATATTTTCAATGCTTATAACCTTGAAAATGAGAAAAAATAATAAAAATAATTCTTTTGTTATTTAATTATTTAAATAAAACATATAAACCACAAAATACCTAAATACTTAAAATTACTAAACTCCTAGACCCTGATACTGCTACACCACACACACATAGCGAAGGACCATAGTACACACGTGGACATATTCTTGTCCATTTTGGAATAGCATTTAGAGGGGCCGGCAATTCCTGGAAGCAACCAGAAGTATGGGCCACAAGCTAGTAGATGGCCCCACTAGCAAACCGGGAAGATAACATTCAGACAACTGACGGACCGAGCAAAGTGGTCGGGAGTAAACCCAGGAGTAGCTAGGAGTGGGCCCCACTAGCCGTTTCAGGTAGCATAGAGGGCCACCCAACCATCGCCCAATAGGAGTAGCGGGTAATCCATTATTTATTGGAGAGCCGAAAAAATCCGAATCATCACCAAGCAGGGCCAATAAGCAATGGAGTCCAGACTAGCCACACGGGAGCGAAAGATTCAAACTTGTAGTTTATGTTTGTAGTCTTATTTGTATTTTGGACTTTGTATACACCATGTACTTGTAGAGATGGATCATGACATACTCACACACATAATTTTGTCTGTTCTCTATGTTGCAAGCAATGAGGGAAACTGGACCCATGAGTATCTCTAAATGGGGCCCACTAATGCATTTTGTAAATACACTTTAGGCGATGCAAACTCCCGGGAGCAGAATACCCATCTTTATAGCATTTTGTAATTTTACTTGTATTCTAGGTGTGTTGTATGCGTAGATAATTAGACTATGAGATGTACCTCATCACACATGCTCATCGATGCATGCATATTTTTTGATATTTTGTCGGTGCAAGATACAGTCACTTATTGGAGCTCGAGGAGGATGCATTCTAACCCAAGAGATACTCATTAGAGGATCATTAGAGCAATAAAATGTGAAATTCAGAGGTAAGAATGAATTGACAAAGTGCAGTAGATATGGACTTGTAGATTTATGGGTATTCAATTTTACATGTATTCCATTGCAGCAATGACATAGGCAAATGCTTGATGCTGCATGTCACACACATGCACAATCTTATATTTGCATAGTTTTAATATGGTGCATCATTCGGGTTCCATCAAAAGTCTTGGACATATCCGAATGGAAAGGACACAGTGCACATAATGACTCAATGCCAACTTTGAATTCCGGGAATGCCAGGTGATTTTAGTTGTATTCATACGCTTGGAATGATTAGGCATTATGTTTTTTTATGTATTTTATGCATAGAATCATTAATGTGCATTGGATTTGGTGGGTTGGCCTAAATTAGTCAGCTTTTTAGTCTCTTGTAAGTTGTGTGCCTAAATTATAGATAATGTGTATATTATCCAAAAAAAAAAACAAAAAAAACCATAAACCCTAAACTTTAAATCATAAACCTTAAACCATAAACTATAACCCTAACCCATAAACCCTAAAAGTTATATCTCATGGTTTGCACTTTTATAATCAAATGACTAAGTATTAAGTTTAATTTGAAATTCACAACTTTTAAAAATGTCACAAATTTATCTTTTTGATTATGTAACACAAAGTCATGACTAAAGAGGTGAGTTATTGATTCAGTCTCTTTCTTGCTTTAGATTTTTGTAGCATTAGCAATGGTCATTATTGTATATTTTGTATCTAGAACACAAAATCATATCATTGAGAATATGCCATAACTTTTGTCTCTCTGTTGAACATATTGTTATGGCACTAAGAATGATCATGAATACATATTTAATCATTATAATATTGGGTCACAGTATTGGATATGACCATAACTTTTGCATTTTATCTTTATATTGCAAAGTAATTGTACTAGGAATGATTGTAACTTTGGTCATTCCTTAAGAGCAAAAGTCATGACCCTAGAAATAGTTAAAGCTCGAGTACTACTCGTTATAACTTTCTATAGCTAAAATTCTTGGATTCGAAATATCACTATACCTTTTTCATTTGATTTGTGACCTTAAGTGTCGATATGCAAGACTAATATTTTGAGCAATGATTAAAACCTTTTATACATTTGAATACGATTCATTTACACCTTTTTGGGTATTGAGAGCTTGTATACATAACTCATTTAATATAAAAAGAAAGAAATGATACTTTTTATATCCGTGAGGATATGAAAAAAAAGGCTTGGACATGCCAATAAAATAATTTTTTTGATTCTTGATTGAAATAGAGCCCATACTTATTGACCTTCTCAAACTGTTCTAGGGCTAGTTTGATCTAATAGGCTAAAAGGTAGTTATTTTTTTAGAGGTGAACTATATTTTAAAAAAATTTCTTTAAGTGGGTTCATAAGAGATATTTTAGAAGAAATTACAATAATCAATATAAATAGCATCCTCAACAACTAGCTATTTCAACACATAGGGGTACAACTTTGGTTTGGTCTGTTAGACTACATGAGTCAAAATAACTTTGATAGCCCAGTGATTCAACATCAAATATGATGATACATAATAGAGATAAAGTAAAGGCTCCTATTATTTTGGTTAGAGTTTTAGTAATCATTCTAGAGTTGCGAGAGGAACAAAATAAATTATTTTAATTATTCAATATAATTTTAATTATTATTTTAATTATTTATAAGTTTATTTTTATAGAAATATTAATTACAAAATAAATTATTAGTGAGACATATCTAATTTAAATTAAATGGGTATATACTAAATAATAAAGAATAAATCTCATTAATTTTTCATTTTAATTTTAAATATTCAAATTTAATTATATATTTGTTTATTTTTATATAACTATTAATTACAAAATAAATTATGAGTTACACAAATATAATTTATATAAATTATTTTTCATCAAAATAATATAGATAAACTTTTTAAAAGAAAAAAAAAATTCAAAACAAAATATTATTATATAGTAATATATTTTTCTTTGCTTCTGAATCATTTTAGGTTTTGTAATTATATTATAATTGATATCTATCTTATTAATAATAGATTATTAATTCATTTTTTGATCATTATTAGAAAATTTATCAATGAAATAGTTTCTATTGAATTTATATGATATATAAAAATAATGATTATTATAACTAAATATTGAATTCACTTTTGAAAAAAATTTAAAAATTATTATATTTTCAATGTTTATAACCTTAAAAAATGAGAAAAAATAATAAAAATAATTTTTTTGTTATTTCATTTTTTAAATAAAACCTATAGATCATTAAATACTTACTTACTTAAATCAGTAAGCTCATAAACACTAAAACCCCTAAATACATAAACCTTTTAACAGCTATATACTACTTAATAAATAATAAATCTCATTTTTATTTCTATTTATTATAATTTTAAATATTAATTTTAATTATTTATTGTTTAATTTTTAAGAAAAATTTATTACAAAATAAATTTCGAGTTTGACAAATATTATTTAAATAATTTATTTAAATAAAAAAAATATAAGCTTATAAAAATAAAGAAATTTTAAAAAATTAAATATTATTATTTAGTAATAGATTTTGATTTGATTTTGAATCATTTTGTGTTTTGTAAATATAATTTAATTAATATTTATATTATTAATAATAGTTTATTAATTTAATTTGTGATCATTATTATAATATTTATCATTATAATTATTTATATTGAAATTATATGACATATAATTAGATAGATTAATATAATTATACATGGTATTCACATTTCAAAAAATTTTAAAAATTATTTTATTTTCAAAGGTTATAAACTTTGAAAATCAGAAAAAATCAAAAATAGAATTTTAAATTTTTATTATATAAATAAAACCTATAAACCACTAAATGCCTAATAACATAAATTGCTAAACTCCTAAACGACAAAACTTATAAATAATCAATCCATTATACAGGTATACAACATATAATAAATCATAAATCTCATTTTAATTTGCATTCATTATAATTTAAAATATTCATTTTAATTATTTATTAGTTTATTTTTTATAGAAATATTAATCACAAATTAATAATGAGCAAGACAACAATAATTTTAATAATTTATTTTTAATCAAAAAAAATATAAGCATATAAAAAGAAGTAAAAATTTAAAAACAAATAATTTTTATTTAGTAATATATTTTACTTTGATTTTGAATCATTATATATAGGTTTTGCAATTCTATTTTAATTGCTATCAATCTTATTAAGAATAGTTTATTAATTTATTATTTGATCAATTTTATAATATCTTACAAAAAAATTACATATATTGAATTTAAATGTCTGATAATTATTAAGATTATTATAACTAAATATTATATTTACATTTGAAAAAATTTAAAAATTATTATATTTTCAAAGGTTATAACCTTCAAAAATGATAAAAAATAACAAAAATAATTTTTTTATTATTTTATTATTTAAATAAAAAATATAAACCAATAAATGCCGAAACATTTAAATCTCTAGACTCCTAGACCCCAAAACCCCCTAAATACTTAAACCATTAACCCTATATAACCTAAATAATAAATAATATATCTCATTTTTATTTCTATTCATTATAATTTTAAATATTCATATTAATTATTTTTTAGTTTATTCTTATAGAAATATTAATTACAAAATAAATAATGAGTGAGACATATATAATTTAAATAAATTATTTTTAATGAAAAAAATATCAGCTTAAAAAAATAAACAAAATTTCAAAAATTTAATATTTTATTTAGTAATATAATTTACTTTGATTTTCAATTATTTTGGGATCTGCAAATATAGTTTAATTAATATCTATCTTATTAATAATAGTTTATTAATTTATTTTTTGATCATAAAAATAATTTATATTAATAAAATTTTTTATATTGAATTTACATCAAATATAATTATTAAGATTATTATAATTAAGTATTGTATTCATATTTTAAAACTATTAAAAAATTATTATATTTTCAAAGGTTATAGCCTTTGAAAATCACAAAAATTCATAAAAATAAAGTTTTTGTTATTTCATTGATTAAATAAAACCTATAAACACCTAAATGTGTAAACATATAAATCAATAAACTCTTTATCCCCACAACCACAATAAACTTAAACCTTTAAATTGGTATACCCTATATAATAAATCATAAATGTCATTTTTATTAGTATTCATTATAATTTTATATATAACATTTTAATTATTTATCAGTTTATTTTTATAGAAATATAAATTAAAAAAAAAATTAATAGTTAGACAAATATAATTTAAATAATTTATTTTTCCTCAAAAAATATATAAGCTTATAAATGGATACAAAAATTTAAAAAATTAAAATTATTATTTAGTAAAATATTTCACTTTGATTTTGAATCATTTTAGGTTTTGTAAATATATTTTAACGAATATTTATATTCTTATTAATTGTTTATTAATCTTTTGTATAATCATTATTATAATATATATCAAAATAATGTTTATATTGAATTTACATGATATATAATTATTAAGATTATCATAACTAAATATAGTATTCACATTTAATAAAAATTTAAAAATTGTTATAGTTTCCAAGGGTATATCCTTCAAAAATGATAATAAATAACAAAATTTTTTTTTGTTATTTTATTTTTTAAATAAAACCTATAAACTACTAAATGCCTAAACACTTAAATCACTAAATTCTTAAATCCCAAAACTCCCAAATATATAATCTTTTAAACCTGTATATTTTATCATATTAATAATAGTTTTATTTAATATCTATCTTATTAATATATTTTACTTTGATTTTGAATCATTTTAGGATTTGCAAATAAATTTTATTTAATATCTATCTTATTAATAATAGTTTATTAATTTATTTTATTATCGTCATCATAATATCATAAAAAAAATTATTTATATTGAATTTGGATAAAATATAATTATTTAGATTATTATAACAAAAAAATATTTTCATATTTTAAAAAAAATTAAAAATTATTAAGTTTTCAAAGGTTATAACTTTTGAAAATAAGAATAAATAAAAAAATAAATTTTTTGTTATTAGATTTTTAAAATAAAATCTATAAACCAAAAAATACCTAAATCTTAATGACAAAACTCCTAAACCCCGAAGCCCATAAATACATAAGGCTTTAAATTAGTATACTCTAAATAATAAATAATAAATCTCATTTTTATTAGTATTCATTTTAATTTTAAATATTTGTTTTAATTATTTATCAGTTTATTTTTATTGAAATATTAATTACAAAATAAATTATTAGTGAGACCGATATAAAATAAATAATTTATTTTTCATCAAAAAATATAAGATCATAAAAAGAGGCAAAATTTTTAAAACAAAATATTATTATTTAGTAATTTATTTTAATTTAATTATGAATAATTTTAGATTTTGCAATTATATTTTAATTTATATCATTCAAATTAATAATAGTTTATTAATTTATTTATTGATCATTATTATAATATTAATTAATAAATTTATTTATATTTATTTTACATTATATATAATTATCAAGATTTTTATAACTAAATATTATATTCACATTTAAAAAAAAAAGTAAAAATTATTATATTTTCGAAGGTTATAACCTTCGAAAAATAGATAAAATCACTTAAGGCATAAACACTTAAATTACTAAACCCCAAAACACCTAAATACTTAAACCATTAAACCTGTATATCCTGAATAATAAATTATAAATCTCAATTTTATTTGTATTCATTATAATTTTAAATATTTGTTTTAATTATTTATTAGTTTATTTTTATAGAAAATAAATTACAAAATAATTTATGAGGAAGACAAATATAATTTAAATAATTTATTTTCAATAACAAAAATATAAACTTATAAAAAAACCAATATATTATAAAAAATTATTATTTAGTAATATATACTTTGATTTTGAATAAATTTAGATTTTGCAAATATATTTTAATTAATATCTATCTTATTAATAATAGTTTATTAATTTATTTATTGATCATTATTATAATATCTAGCAATGTGATTATTTATATTGAATTTAAATGACTTATATTTATTAAGATTATTATAACTAAATATTATAATTACATTTGAAAAAAATTTAGAAATTTTTATATTTTCAAAGGTTATAACCTTCAAAAATTAGAAAAGAAAATAAAAATAATTTTTTTGTAATATCATTGTTTAAATAATACTTATTGGCGACTAAATGCCTAAACACTTAATTCTATAAACTCTTAAACACGAAAGCCCCTAAATAGTTAAAACTTTAAACTCGTAAATCTTAAATATAATTAAAATAATATATTTTTCATCAAAAAAAAATATAAGCTTATAAAAAGAAGCAAAAATTAAAAAACAAAAATTATTACTTGGTAATAAATTTTACTTTGATTTTGAATAATTTTAGGTTTTGTATTTATATTTTAATTTATATCTATCATATTAATAATAGCATATTAATTTATTTTTTGATAATTGATATCATGTCTATCAATAAAATTGTTTATATTTAGTTTATATTATATATAATTATAATGATTCTTATTACTAAATATTTTATTCACAATTTTTAAAAAATTTAAAATTATTATCTTTTCAAAGGTTATAAACTTTTAAAATGTGATAAAATATCAAAAATAATTTTTTTGTTATTTCATTGTTTTAATAAAACCTATAAACCACTAAATGTCTAAAATCATAAATCGCTAAAGTCATAAATGAAAAAAACTCTAAATACTTAAAATATTAAACTGGTATACATTAATAATAATTCATAAATCTCATTTTGATTTTTATTCAGTATATTTTTAAATTTTTATTTTAATTATTTATCAGTTTATTTTTATAGAAATATTAATTACAATATAAATTATTAAGGAGACAGATCTAATTTAAATTAGACTGGTATACCCAAAATAATAACGAATAAATCTCAATATATTTTTTTTCTTTATAATTTTAAATATTCATTTTAATTAATTATTTATTTATTTTTATATAAATATTAATTAAAAAATAAAATATGAGTTAGACTAATATAATTCATATAAATTAATTTTAATCAAAAAAATATGGATAAACTCTTTAAAAGAAAAAAAAATTTTCAAAACAACAAATTATTATATAGTAATATATTTTGATTTCTTCTAAATCATTTTAGGATTTTTTATTATATTTTAATTGATATCTATCTAATTAATAATAGATTATTAATTTATTTTTTGATCATTATTAGAATATTTATTGATAAAATTATTTATATTGAATTTAAATGTTATATAAATATAATGATTATTATAACTAAATATTGAATTAACTTTTGAAAAAAAATTTAAAATTATTATATTTTCAAAGGTTATAAACTTTGAAAATATCAAAAAAAAATAAAAATAAATATTTTGTTATTTTAATTTTTAAATAAAACCTATAAACCACTCAATGCATACACAGTTAAATCAGTAAAGTCGTAAGGCTCGTATTGCCTAAATACATAAACCATTAAACCGCTATATGATACTTAATAATTAAAAATCTAATTTATATTTCAATTTATTATTATTTTAAATATAAATTTTAATTATTAATAAGTTTATTTTTATAGATATATTTATTACAAAATAAATTATGAGTGAGACAAATATAATTTAAATAATTTATTTTTAATCAAAAAAAATATACGCTTATAAAAGAAATAAAAATTTAAAAATTAAAAATTATTATCCAGTAATATTTTTTACTTTAATTTTGAATCAATTTGGGTTATGTAAATATTTTTTAATTAATATTAATTTATTATTAAAAGTTTATTAATTTAATTTTTGATCATTATTATAATATCTATCAATAAAATTATTTATATTGAATTTATATGATGTATAATTATTAAAATTATTATAACTGTATATTGTATTCACATTTCAAAAAATTTTAAATATTATTATATTTTCAAACGTTATAACCTTTGAAAATTAATAAATTTTATTATATATCATATATTATTATATTATATTATAATATTATAAATATTATAAATATTTAAAATATTATTATATTTTATTTATTATTATAACTAAATATTATTATATTATTATAACCTATGAAAATGACAAAAAATTAAAAATTTTTTTTTGTTATTTTATTGTTTACATAAAACCTATAAAACACTAAAGTACTAGCACTTAAATTACAAATCCCTATAACACCTAAATACTTAAACCATTAAACTAGTATATCCTGAATAATAATTAATAAATTTCAATTTCATTTTTATTCATTATAATTTTAAATATTTATTTTAATTATTTATTAGTTTATTTTTAACGAATTATAAATTAAAAATAAATTATGTGTAAGACAAATATAATTTAAATAATTTACTTTTAATAACAAAAAATATAAACTTATAAAAAGAAGCAAAACATCAAAAAAATTATTATTTAGTATTATATTTTACTTTGATTTTGAATAAATTAATGTTTTGCAAATATATTTTAAAAAAATATCTATCTTATTAATAATAGTTAATTAATTAATTTCTTGATCATTAATATAATATCTATCAATATATTTGTTTATATTGAATTAACATGATATATAATTATTAAGATTATCATAACTAAATATAGTATTCACATATAAAAAAAATTAAAAAATTATTATATTTTCAAAGGTTATAACCTTCAAAAATGAGAAAATATAAAAAAATAAATTTTTTGTTATATCATTGTTTAAATAAAACTTATAAACCATTAAATGCCTAAATACATAAATCTCTAAACTCTTAAACCCCAAAGCCCCTAAATACCTGAACATTTAAACTCGTAAACCATAAATATAATTTAAATAATTTATCGAAATATTAATTACAAAATAAATTATGAGTGACAAATATAATTTAAATAATATATTTTTCATCAAAAAAAAATATAAGCTTAAAAATGATATAAAAACAAAAAAATTTATTATTTAGTAATAAATTTTACTTTGATTTTGAATCATTTTTGGTTTTATAATTATATTTTAATTTATACCTATCATATTAATTTTAGTTTATTAATTTATTTTTTGATAATTGACATTATATTAATCAATAAAATAGTTTATATTTATTTTATATTATATATAGTTATAATAATAATTATTATTAAATATTGTATTCACATTTTTAAAAAATTTTATAATTATTATATTTTCAAATGTTATGACTTTTGAAAATTTGAAAAAATATCAAAAATAAATTTTTTGTTATTTCATTATTTAAATAAAAGCTATAAACCATTAAATGCCTAAATAATTAAATCAATAACTTCTAAATCTCGAAAACCCTAAATTGATAAATTTTTTAAATAGGTATATCCTAAATAATAAATAATAAATAATAAATAATAAATCTCATTTTTATATTTTTCATTATAATTTTAAATATTCTTTTTAATTATTTCTTTGTTTATTTCATATAAATATTAAATACAAATTAAATATTGTATTTTAATTGATATCTAACTTATTAATAATAGATTATTAATTTATTTTAATTAATACTTTGTTTCTGAATCATTTTAGGTTTTGAAATTATATTTTAATTGATATCTAACTTATTAATAATAGATTATTATTTTAATTTTTGATCATTATTAGAATATTTATCAATAAAAATATTTATATTTAATTTATATAATATATAAATTTAAAAATTATTATAAATAAATATTGTATTCACTTTTGAAAAAAATTTTAAAATTATTATATTTTCAAAAATTATAACATTTGAACATGTGACAAAACAAAAAAAATATAATTTTTATTTCTTTGTTTAAATAAAACCTATAAATCACTAAATGCCTAAATACTTAAATAACTAAACAACAAAATTCTGATACCCCTATATAGATAATCATTTAAACGGGTATCCCCTAAATAATAATTAATAAATCTCATTTTTATTTGTTTTCATTTTAATTTAAAAAATTCATTTTGATAGTTTAGTTATATATATATATATATATTAATTATAAAATAAATTATGAGTTAAAAGTATAATTTATAAAAATTATTTTTCATCAGAAAATATATCAGCTCATAAAAAGAATAAAAATTTAAAATCAAATAATTAATATTAAGTAATATATTTTGATTTGCTTTTGAATCATTTTAGGTTTTGATATTATATTTTAAGTAATATCAATATTATTCATAATAGATTTTATTTTTGTTTTTTGCTAATTATTAGAATATCTATCAAAAAAATTGTTTATATTGAATTTATATGATATATAATTATTATGATTATTATAAATAAATATTTATTCTATTTTAAAAAAAATTTAAAAATTATTATATTTTCAAAGGTTATTACCTTTGAAAATATCAAAAAAAAATAAATATAATTTTTTTTATTTTTTTTATTAAATTAAACCTATAAACCACTAAATGCATACACAGTTAAATCAATAAACTCTTAAACCCCGTAATGCCTAAATACATAAACCATTAAATTACTATATACTACTTAATAATTAATATATCTAATTTTTATTTCTATTTATTATAATTTTAAATATTTATTTTAATTATTTATTTGTTTATTTTTTTAGAAATATTTAATACAAAATAAAGTACGAGTGCGATAAATATAATTTAATTAATTTATTTTTAATAAAAAAAATATACGGTTCTAAAAGAAGTAAAAATTTAAAAATTAAAAATTATTATCCAGTAATATATTTTACTTTAATCTTGAATCAATTTGTGTTTTGTAAATATTTTTTAATTAATATCTATCTTTTTATTAATAGTTTATTAATTTAATTTTTGATCATTTTTATATTGTGTATCAATAAAATTGTTTATATTGAATTTATATGATATATAATTATTAATATTATTAAAACTAAATATTGTATTCACATTTCAAAAAATTGTGAATATTATTATATTTTCAAAGTTTATAACCTATTAAAATGATAACAATTTATAGAAATTTTTTTTGTTATTTTATTTTTTTATATAAAACCTATAAACCACTAAAAGCCTAAAAACATAAATCGCTAAACTTCTAACTACAAAACCTTTAAATACTTAAACTATTAAAATGGTATACATTAATAATAAATCTTAAATCTCATTTTAATTTTTATCCAGTATAATTTTAAATTTTTATTTTAATTATTTATCAATTTATTTTTATAGAAATATTAAATACATAATAAATTATTAGTGAGACGGATCTAATTTAAATTAAACCGGTATCCCTAAATAATAAATAATAAATAATAAATAATAAATCTAATTTTTTTAATTATAATTTTAAATATTCATTTTAATTATTTATTTGTTTATTTATATATAAATATTAATTACAAAATAAATTATGAGTTAGACAAATATAATTTATATAAATTATTTTTCATCAAAAAAATATAGATAAACTTATTTTAAAAAATTTTCAAAAACAAAAACTTATTATATAGTAATATAATTTTCTTTGCTTCTGAATCATTTTAAGTTTTGTAATTATATTTTAATTAATACCTATCTTATTATTAATGGATTATTAATTTATTTTTTGATTATTATTAGAATATTTATCAATAAAATTATTTATATTAAATTTATATAATATATAAATATAATGATTAGTATAACTAAATATTATATTCACATTTGAGAAAAATTTAAAAATTATTATATTTTCAAAGGTTATAACCTTTGAAAATATCAAAAATTAATAAAAATAAATTTTTTGTTATTTTATTTTTTAAATAAAACCTGTAAACCACTAAATGCTAGGGGTGCTTATGGGATGAGATGGGATGAGGATTACAAATCTCCAGTCCCTTCCCACAGTTTGGAGATTTTTTTATTGAAGATCCAGACACGTCCCATAGGTTGAAAATACCGGGACGGGACGTGACGGAGATCGGATACTTTGGGTAGGAAGAAAACTATCCTTGGACAGGACGGAGTTCGGACATTTTTTTCAATTTATTTTATTCAAACAGGCCAAGTTAGTTCATGTCGAAACCTTTGTTGTATCATTTATCATTCCTTAGTTATGTATCTTTCAAACTCAAATTGGGCCAATTTTGTTTTGTCAAATAGGCTGAATACCACAAACGAGTTCCATTACCTTGTCAAAAGCTTTGATGTACATAAAAAGATAGAAATGTTAAATAGAATGGGACCGAGTTCTGTGCTTAATTTAGTTCTTTGTTTTGTCACAAGTTGGCTTTGTTCAGCCGAGTGAAAGTTAACCATAATAGCAATACTACATTTTTTAAACAATTACTTAAAATATTAAGGAATATCTAAAGATGACCACAAACATTGGTAGCATCAATTACTACTTAAGTAATTGCTAAAATTAGGCAGCTTAATATAACAAAAAAATAAAACTAATTACAACCATGATAATAATCATTTCAAAGGTTCGTCCCGGAACAGCAACGAAAATCCAAACCCAATTAATTATCTCTTCTACAAATCCTCGCTTTTTTCCTCCTATGTAGAAGGACAACCATAGATGAAAACATCTTAATCATGTAGACATAAATTTCAAGATTAAAGAGTATAAAAAAACAAAATATTACCTTATAAAATTTAATACACCCATTCCAAATTTAGTTGGCCAACTATAGTTGGAAGAATATTTGGATCTTGTGACCCCTCTGAAAATTGTAATTGAACCATATTTTTATTAAATTGAATGTATAAAATAAGTAAAAGTGAAATTAAAATTTACAAGATTTGTATACTAACCTGATTCATTACCATCAAGGTCTTGAACTAATTCTTCAATTTCAATAAGTTTGTTTGAGCTTCTCAACTAATCTTGTCGACATAGGAGAACTTCAACTGTAATAGGTGTTAAAGAACTCTTGAATTTATCTAAAGTTCTCCCCCCAGTGCTAAATGTAGATTCGTAGGCCACAGTAGATGCTTGGATAGATAATACATCCCTTGGTACATTTGCCAAAGAAGGATACCTAAACTCATTTACCTTCTACCAGTTTAGAAGATCAAAACAATCCTATTTTTTTCAACCTTGTCCTCCAAGTACCTATCCAACTCTTCCAAAGCTGCAACTTCTTGTTCTTTCTCCAATTCAACAAAAAAAATCATCAACATAAGAATCACTACCATCAAAGAAATCATCATTTTTCTTCAACACAGTAGAAGAGAAATCATCTTATTTTGATTCATCTTCATTTAAATCTTTATAATCATCCATTATCTCATTTAAAGCATTTATGACATTTTTCACCAAATTTTTAGCCAATTCTTCTCCATAATGATAAGTGTACTTAACCTTGAGATATTTGAGGTTATATCTAGGATCTAACACTACTGCAACAAAAAGAATAATATTTGTTGACTGAAGAAAATACCAATATTTGTTGAATTTATGCCTCATTTTCATACCTATTTCAGACACCATTGTTCTCTACTATTTTCACAAAGCTCAATTTTTTTTCAAAATTCGAATAATCTAATGAAAATAAACACTAGAGGTAGAATATTATGAGCCAGAAAATTTACAAGTTACCTAATAAAAAGTTTTAAAGAAACGAGCCAAAATATTGGCGTTGTTTAGTCTCTCTCAGTTGGAACGTTTGAACCAAACTCCTTCAAAATCCTTTTGTCTTTGTCCTCCAACTTATCAAATTCTTATTGATATTTTATATCAGTTTGTAGCATCATATAAGTTGAATTCCATCTTGTATGACAATCTAATTGCAATGAAGATCCATATGTCAAGTTTGCTTCTTCAACACATAACTTAAACATATCTAATCTTTTAGGACTGTTCCTCACATATGTCACCACTCCTCTAATTTTTTGAATACCACCCTAAACTACTGCAATGCCATCTCTGACAATTTAGTTTAGATATGAGCACAATATCTCATATGAAAATGCTCGCCTCTCAAAGGTACAACAATTTTCTTCACAAGCCTTTTTTTCAATTGTTCAACTGCAACATCATTATTTGATGCATTGTCAATAGTAATGCACATCAACTTTCTCAAACACCATTCATTCATGCAAAATTCAATAGCATTTCTAATATTAACTCCAGAATGACTTTTAATAACCCAAAAGTTTAAAAGCCTTTTTTGCATATTCCATTAAGAATGAATGAAATGAACAGGTGAAACATATATAAGAGAAATTTTGAATGCTAGTCCAAGTGTCGGTAGTCAATGAAACTCTACAACAATGAGATGATATGTTATCAAATAATTTCTTCTTTTCCTTCTCCAACAAAAAAAAACAATGCATCAGTATAGAGTGCCTAGATGAAATTTTAAATTGAGGCACACTAACCTCACAAAACTCTTTAAACTCATCCCTCTCAGCAAAGATTGTGACTTGTCTTTACCTTTGTGAGCTTCTATTAATTCTTTTTTGTGTGGAAATTTCCAACAAGTCTCTCTCAAGTATTTCGATAAACTCGAAGTACATTGATCACTTTTTTCCAAATATTCTTTCTTACACCATATACAAGCTGCCCTACCAGTTTCATTTCCCTCTGAATCAACTAATATCTCATAAGTTTCCCAAACAGCAGACTTATACTTTTTATGAGCTTGAGGTTCAGATGTACCTTGACTTTCTTTTACAATTGGAATTCAAGAACATGTCATAACAATAGGAGGGTTCGTGATAGGATGATGATTGGATTTACGAGTACTTTGATCATTTTAGATCTGATCATCTTCAATTTATTGTATTTTTTTTTACCACTGGATTGTGGCATCTGCATTGCCATTAATTAATATGATATGTTAAGCATAAATACATATAAATATTTTAAACAAGCAAGCTCTACAAAACTGACTGTAACACATTCAGCCCACTCATTCGGCCCAACCACAACACCACAAACAATACTCAACAAAACTGACTGAGACACATAATAATAATAATTAATCACTCAATTCTCGTCAGAAAAACAAACCAAAAGGCTAGTAGCATCTGGGACATGGTGGAGGCAACCAGAAGTGCGACAGACAATGGCTGGACCTAATTGAACATGGCTGGAACAGCGTGAAGTAGCCTGGATCTCTTCGGAACAGCAATAGGTGCGTCGGAATTGGATGGGCAGTAGCAAAATTGGTTGCATGTTCATGTTATATATATATATATATTCCTGGTTCTAGTATAGGTTTTTTATGACAGGTCTGTTCTCGGGATGGATATTTCTTAAGATCCGGAAGCATCCCAAAAGAAAGAATATGTGACAGAATGGGACGGGAAAAGTCAAAGTCAACAGATTTTCTCAGTCCCGATTCTTTCGAGACACGGCTTCGTGTAGGGCGATGAATCTCCGAGTCCCGTGAGCAGCCCTACTAAATGCTTATAAAGTTAAATCAGTAAACTTTTAAACCCCATAATGCCTAAATACATAAACCATTAAACCGCTAAATACTACTTAATAATTAATAAATCTAATTTTTATTGCTGTTTATTATATTTTAAATATTCATTTTAATTATTTATTAGTGTATTTATTTAGTAATATTTATTACAAAATAAATTATGAGTGGGACAAATATAATTTAAATAATATATTATTTATCTAATAAAAATAAACTCTTATAAAATAAGTATAAATTTAAAAATTAAAAATTATTATCAAGTAATATAAGTTTTTTAATTTTGAATCAATTTGGGTTTTGTAAATATTTTTTTATTTATATCTGTCTTAATATTAATAGTTTATAAATTTAATTTTTGATCTTTATTATAATATCTATCAATAAAATTATTTATATTAAATTTATATGAAATATAATTATTAATATTATTATAACAAAATATTGTATTAAAATTTCAAAAAATTTTAAATATTATTATATTTTCAAATGTTATAACCTATGAAAATGATAGAAATTATAGAAATTTTTTTGTTATTTTATTTTTTTAAATAAAACCAATAACCCACTAAAAGCCTAAAAATATAAATCGCTAAACTCCTAACGACAAAACTTCTAAATACTTAAATCATTAAACTAGTATACATTAATAATAAATCATAAATCTCATTATAATTTTTATTCAGTATAATTTTAAATTTTTATTTTAATTATTTTTCAATTTATTTTATATAAATATTAATTACAAAATAAATTTTTAGTGAGACAGATCTAATTTAAATTAAACCGGTATCTCTAAATAATAAATAATAAATCTCATTCTTTTTCATTATAATTTTAAATATTCATTTTAATTAATTATTTATTTATTTATATAATATTAATTACAAGATAAATTGAGATAGACAAATATAATTTATATAAATTATTTTTCATCAAAAAATTATTGATAAACTTTTTAAAGTACAAAATATTTCAAAACAAAAATTATTATATAGTAATATAATTTACTTTGCTTATGAATCATTATATATTTAGTAATTATATTTTAATTGATATCTATCTTATTAATAATAGATTATTAATTTATTTTTTGAGTCATTATTAGAATATTTATCAATAAAATTATTTATATTTAATTTATATGATATATAAATATAATGATTATTATAACTAAATATTATATTCACATTTAAAAAAAATTAAAAATTATTATATTTTCTAAGGTTATATAACCTTTGAAAATATCAAAAAATAATAAAAATAAATTTTTTATTATTTAGTTTTTTAATAAAACCTATAAACCACAAAATGCATACACAGTTAAATCAGTAAACTCTTAAACCACATAATACCTAAATACATAAACCATTAAACCACTATATACTACTTAATAATTAATAAATCTAAATTTTATTTCTATTTATTATAATTTTAAATATTCATTTTAATTATTTATTAGTTTATTTTTATAGAAATATTTATTACAAATTAAATTATGAGAGCGACATATATATTTTAATTAATTTATTTTTAATCAAAAAAATATATGCTTATAAAAGAAGTAAAAATTTAAAAATTAAAAATTATTATCCAATAATATATTTTACTTTAATTTTGAATCAATTTGGGTTTTGTAAATATTTTTAATTAATATCAATCTTTTTATTAATAGTTTATTAATTTAAATTTGATCATTATTATATTACATATCAATAAAATTGTTTATATTGAATTTATATGATATATAATTATTAATATTATTTTAACTAAATATTGTATTCACATTACAAAAAATTTTATATATTATTATATTTTCAAAGGTTATAACCTTTGAAAATGAAAAAAAATTACAAATTTTTTTTTGTTATTTTATTGTTTAAATAAAATCTATAACCATTAAATGCCTAAAAACATAAAATGCTAAACACCTCAATGACAAAACCTTTAAATACTTAAACTATTAAACATGTGTACATTAATAAAAGATCATAAATCTTAATTTAATTTTTATTTAGTATATTTTTAAATTTTTATTTTAATTATTTATCAGTTTATTTTTATACAAATATTAATTACAAAATAAATTATTAGTGAGACAGATCTAATTTAAATAATTTATTTTTTAACAAAAAAAATATATATCATTATAAAAGTGGCAAAAATTTAAAAACAAAAATTTATTATTTAGAAATATATATTATTTTTATTTTAAATCATTTTAGATTTTGCAATTATATTTTATTTTATATCATTCTTTTTAATAATAGTTTATTAATTTTTTATTGATCATTTTTATAATATCTATTAATAAAATTATATATATTGATTTTACATTATATATAATTATTAAGATTATTATTACTGAATATTATATTCACATTTAAAAAAATTTAAAATTATTATAATTTCAAAGGTTATAAAGTTCAAAAATAAAAAAAAAATCAAAAAATTAAATTTTTTATTTTTTCATTCTTTTAATAAAAACTATAAATCTCTAAAGGCCTAAACACTTAAATCACTAAACCCCAAAACACCTAAATACTTAAACCATTAAACTAGTATATCCTGAATAATAAATAATAAATCTTTATTTTATTTGTATTCATTATAATTTTAAATATACATTTTAATTATTTATTAGTTTATTTTTATAGAATTATAATTGAAAATAAATTGTGGAAGAAAATTATAATTTAAATAATTTACTTTTAATAACAAAAAATATAAACTTATAAAAAGAAGCAAAACATCAAAGAAAGTATTATTTTGTAATATATTTACTTTGATTTTGAATAAATTATGTTTTGCAAATATATTTAAAATAATATCTATCGTATTAATAATAGATTAATAATTTATTTTTTGATCATTAATATAATATATTTCAATATATTTGTTTATATTGAATTTACATGATATATAATTATTAAGATTATCATAACTAAATATAGTATTCACATATAAAAAAAATTTAAAAATTGTTATATTTTCAAAGTTTATAACCTTCAAAAATGAGAAAAAATAACAAAAATAATTTTTTTGTTATATGGTTGTTTAAATAAAACTTATAAACCATTAAATGCCTAAACACATAAATATCTAAAATCCTAAACCCCGAAGCCGCTAAATACTTAAACCTTTAAGCTCATAAACTAGAAATATAATTTATAGAAATATTAATTACAAAATAAATTATGAGTGATACAAATATAATTTAAATAATATATTTTTCATAATAAAAATATATAAGCTTATAAAATGATGCAAAAACTAAAAAAAATAATCTCAATTTAATTTTATTAAGTATAATTTTAAATTTTTATTTTAATTATTTATTTGTTTATTTTTATAGAAATATTAATTACAAAATAAATTGAGTTAGACAAATATAATATATATAAATTATTTTTCATCAAAAAATTATAGATAAACTTTTTAAAAGAAAAAAAATTTTCAAAACAAAAAATTATTATATAGTAATATATTTTGCTTTGCTTCTGAATCATTTTAGGTTTTCTAATTATATTTTAATTGATATCTATCTTATTAATTATAGATTATTAATTTATTTTTTGATCATTATTCGAATATTTATCAATAAAATTGTTTATATTGAATTTACATGATATATAATTATAATGATTATTATAACTAAATTTTATATTTACATTTGTAAATAATTTAAAAATTATTATATTTTTAAAGGTTTTCATCTTTGAAAATGAGATAAAATCACAAAAATAATTTTTTTCTTTTTTTATTGTTGATATAAAACCAATAAACTACTAAATGCCTAAACGCTTAAATCATTAAACTCCTAAATACCAAAATCTTAAAACCCGAAAACCCTTAAATACTTAAACATTTAAACCATCTTTAAAGGTTTAAGTATTTATAAATAATATATAAATATCTATCAATAAATAATAGTTTATTAATTGATTTTTTGATCATTATTATATTTATATTTAGTTTATTAATATCTATCAATAAAATTGTTTATTTTTAATATACATGATATATAATTATTAAGTTTATTATAACTAAATATTGTATTCACATTTGAAAAAAATTTAAAAATTTTTATATTTATAAAGGTTATAACCATCAAAATTGATAAAAAAATTTAAAAAATAATTTTTTTGCTATTTCATTATTTAAATAAAAAAATATAAACTACTAAATGCCTATACAGTTAAATCACTAAACTCTTAAACTCCTAAATACTTAAACCATTAAACTGGTATACCCTAAATAATTAATCATAAATCTCATTTTTATTTGTATTCATTATAATTTTAATATTCATTTTAATTATTTATTAGTTTATTTTTATAGAAATATTAATTGCAAAATAAAATTATGAGTGAGACAAATATAATTTAAATAATTTATCTTCATCAAAAAAATTTATAAGCTTATAAAAAGAATCAAAAATTTAAAAATAAAAAATTATTATTTAGTAATATATTTTACTTTGATTTTGAATCGTTTTAGGTAATGCAAATATATTTTAATTAATATCTATCTTATTAATAAAATGTTTATTAATATATTTTATGATCAGTATTATAATATTGATCAATAAAATCATTTATATTGAATTTACATGATATTTAATTTTTATGATTATTATAATTAAATATTGTATTAACATTTTAAAAAAATTAAAAATGGTAATATTTTCAATGCTTATAACCTTGAAATGAGAAAAAATACTAAAAACAATTTTTTGTTATTTAATTATTTTAATAAAACATATAAACCACAAAATACCTAAATACTTAAATTACTAAACTCCTATACCCTGATACTGCTGCACCACACACACCTAGCGAAGGACTATAGTACACACGTGCACATATTCTTGTCCATTTTGGAGTAGCATTTAGAGGGGCCGGCAAGTGCTGGAAGCAACCAGAAGTATGGGCCACAAGCTTGTAGAGGGCCCCACTAGCAAACCAGGATGATAACATTCAGACAACTGACGGACCGAGCAAAGTGGTCGGGAGTAAACCCAGGAGTAGCTAGGAGTGGGCCCCACTAGCCGTATCAGGTAGCATATAGGGCCGCCCAACCATTGCCGAATAGGAGTAGCAAGTAATCCATGATTAATTGGAGAGCTGGCAAAATCAGAAGCATCACCAAGCAAGGCAAGTAAGCAATCGAGTCCAGACTAGCCACTCGGGAGCGAAAGATTCAAACTTGTAGTTTATGTTTGTAGTCTTATTTGCATTTTGGACTTTGTAATGCCATGTACTTGTTGAGATGGATCATGACATACTTACACACACAATATTGTATGTTCTTTATGTAGCATGCAATGAGGGCAACTGGACCCATGAGTATCTCTAAGTGGGGCCCACTAATTCATTTTGTAAAGTCACATTAGGTGATGCAAACTCCAGGGAGCAGAATACCTATCTTTATAGCATTTTGTAATTTTACTTGTATTCTAGCTTGGTTGTACTCATAGATAATTAGACTATGAGATGTACCTCATCACACATGCTCATCGATGCATGCATATTTTTTGATATTTTGTTAGTGCAACATACAGCCACTTCTTAGAGCTCGAGGAGGATGCATTCTAACCCAAGAGATACTCATTAGAGGATCATTAGAGCAAAAAAATGTGGAATTCAGAGTTAAGAATGAATTGACAAAGTGCAGTGGATATGGACTTGTAGATTTATGGGTATTCAATTTTACATGTATTCCATTGCATAGCAATGACATAGGTAAATGCTTGATGTTGCATGTCACACACATGCACAATCTTATATTTGCATAGTTTTAATATGGTGCATCATTCAGGTTCCTCCAAATGTCTTGGACAAATCCGAATGGAAAGGACGCAGTGCGCATAATGACTCAATGCCAACTTTGAATCCAAGAATGCCAGGTGATTTTAGTTGTATTCGTACGCTTGGAATGATTAGGCATTATGTTTTTTTATGTATTTTATGCAT
Organism: Sapria himalayana; assembly: GCA_029783825.1. Classification (NCBI taxonomy): domain Eukaryota; kingdom Viridiplantae; phylum Streptophyta; class Magnoliopsida; order Malpighiales; family Rafflesiaceae; genus Sapria; species Sapria himalayana. The sequence continues at coordinate 89,141 of JAREIK010018706.1, forward strand.
AGAATCATTAAGGTGCATAGGATTTGGTGGGCTGGCCTAAAAGTGTCAGCCTTTTAGTCTCTTGTAAGTTGTGTGCCTAAATGATAAATAAAGTATGTATTTTCTGAAAAAAACAACAAAAAAAACCATAAACCTTAAACTTTAAATCCTAAACTTTAAACCAAAAACTATAACCATAATTCATAAACTCTAATCCTAAATCTCATGTCTTGCACTTTTATAATCAAATGAATAAGTGTTAAATTTAAATTGAAATTCACAACTTTTAGGAATGTCATAGATTTATCTTTTTGTATATGTAACATAAAGTCATGACTAAATGGGTGAGTTATGGATTCAATCTCTTTCTTGCTTTATCATATTGAAGCATTAGCAATGGTCATGATTGTATATTTTGTCTCTAGAACACAAAATCATATCGATGAGAATATGCCATAACTTGTGTCTCTCTATTGAACATATTGTTATGGCACTAAGAATGATCATGAATATATATTTAATCACTATAATACTGGGTCACAGTATTGGATATGACCATAACATGTGAATTTTAGCTTTATATTGCAAAGGCATTGCACTAGGAATGATTGTTACATTGGACATTCATAAATAGCAAAAGTCATGACCCTAGAAATAGTTAAAGCTCGAGTACTACTCGTTATAACTTTCTATAGCTAAAATTCTTGGATTCGAAATATCACTATACCTTTTTCATTTGATTTGTGACCTTAAGTGTCGATATGCAAGACTAATATTTTGAGCAATGATTAAAACCTTTTATACATTTGAATATGATTCATTTACACCTTTTTGGGTATTGAGAGCTTGTATACATAACTCATTTAATATAAAAAGAAAGAAATGATACTTTTCATTTCCATTAGGATATAAAAAAAGGCTTAGAAAGCCAATAAAATAAATTTTTTGATTCTTGATTGAAAGAGAGCCAATACTTCTTGCCCTGCTCAAACTGCCCTGAGGCTAGTTTGTTCTAATAGGCCACAAGGTGGTTATTTTTTTAGAGGTGAACAATGTTTTAAAAAAATTGCTTTGAGTGTGTGCATGAGAGATATTTTAGAAGAAATTACAATAATCAATATGAATAGCATCCTCAACAACTAGCTATTTCAACACATAGGTGTACAACTTTGGTTTAGTCTATTAGCGTACATTAGTCAAATTACCTTTGATAGCCCAGTGATACAACATCAAATATGATGAGACATAATAGAGATAAAGTAAAAGCTCATATTATTTTGGTTAGAGCTTTAGCAATCATTCTAGAATTGAGATAGGAACAAAATAAATTATTTTAATTATTCAATATAATTTTAATTATTATTTTAATTATTTATCAGTTTATTTTTATATAAGTATTAATTACAAATTAAATTATTAGTGAGACAGATCTAATTTAAATTAAACTGGTATAACCTAAATAATAAAGAAAAAATCATTTTTTTTTCATTTTAATTTTAAATATTCAAATTTAATTATTTATTTGTTTATTTTTATATAAATATTAATTACAAAATAAATTATGAGTTACACAAATATAATTTATATAAATTAAATTTATCAAAATAATATAGATAAACTTTTTAAAAGAAAAAAAATTTCAAAACAACAAATTATTATATAGTAATATATTTTGCTTTGCTTCTAAATCATTTTAGGTTTTGTAATTGTATTATAATTGATATCTATCAGATTAATAATAGATTATTAATTTATTTTTTGATCATTATTAGGATATTTATCAATAAAATAGTTTATATTGAATTTATATGATATAAAAATATAATTATTATTATAACTAAATATTGAATTCACTTTTGAAAAAAATTAAAAAATTTTTATATTTTCTATGGTTATAACCTTTCAAAATATCAAAAAATAATAAAAATAAATTTTTCTTTTTTTATTTTTTAAATAAAACCTATAAACTACTAAAAACATACAAAGTTAAATAAGTAAACTCCTAGACCCCGTAATGCCTAAATACAGTAACCATTAAACCGATATATAATACATAATAAATAATAAATATAATTTTTATTTCTATTTATTATAATTTTAACGATTCATTTTAATTATTAATTAGTTTATTTTTATAGAAATATTTATTACAAAATAAATAATGAGTGCGACAAATATAATTTAAATAATTTATTTTTAATTAAAAAATATATATACGCATATAAAAGAAGTAAAAAATTAAAAATTTAAAATTATTATCCATTAATATATTTTACTTTAATTTTGAATCAATTTGAGTTTTGTAAATATTTTTTAATTAATTTTTATCATTTTATTAATAGTTTATTAATTTAATTTTTGATCATTATTATAATATCTATCAATAAAATTGTTTATATTGAATTTATATGATATATAATTATTAAAATTATAATAACTAAATATTGTATTCACATTTCAAAAAATTTTAAATATTATTATATTTTCAAAGGTTATAACCTATGAAAATGAGAAAAAATTATAAATTTTTTTTTTGTTATTTTATGGTTTAAATAAAACCTATAAACCACTAAATGCCTAAAAACATAAATTGCTAAACTCCTAAATGACAAAACTTCTAAATACATAGACTATTAAATTAGTATACATTAATAATAAATTATAAATCTCATTTTAATTTTTATTAAGTATAATTTTAAATTTTTATTTCAATTATTTATCAATTTATTTTTATAGAAATATTAATTACAAAATAAATTATTAGTGAGACATATCTATTTTAAAAATTTATTTTTTATCAAAAAAAAAAAATATATGCTTAAAAAATGAGGCAAGATTTTAAAAACAAAAATTAATTATTTTGTAATATATTTTATTTTGATTTTGAATCATTTTAGTTTTTGCAATTATATTTTAATTTATATCATTCTTATTAATTATAGTTTATTAATTTTTTATAGATCATAATTATAATATCTATTAATAAAATAATTTATATTGAGTTTACATTATATATAATTATTAAAAATATTATAACTAAATAATATATTAACATTTAAAAAAAATTAAAAACTATTATATTTTCAAAGGTTATTAACTTCAAAATAAAAAAAATCAAAAAATTTAATTTTTTATTTTTTAATTCTTTAAATAAAAACTATAATTCACTAAAGTCCTAAACACTTAAATCACTAAACCCCAAAACACCTAAATACTTAAACCAATAAACTAGTATATCCTAAATAATAAATATTAGATCTCAATTTCATTTGTATTCATTATAATTTTAAATATTCATTTTAATTATTTAGTAGTTTATTTTTATAGAATTATAAATTAAAAATAAATTATGTGGAAGACAAATAAAAAATTTAAATAATTTACTTTTAATAACAAAAAATATAAACTTATAAAAAGAAGCAAAACATCAAAAAAATTATTATTTATTATTAAATTTTACTTTGATTTTGAATAAATTTGTGTTTTGCAAATATATTTTAAAAAATATCTATCTTATTAATAATAGTTTATTAATTTATTTTTTGATCATTAATATAATATATTTCAATATAATTGTTATATTGAATTAACATGATATATAATTATTAAGATTATCATAACTAAATATAGTATTCACATATAAAAAAATTTAAAAATTGTTATATTTTCAAAGGTTATAACCTTCAAAAATAAGAAAAAATAACAAAAATAAATTATTTGATATATCATTGTTTAAATAAAACTTATAAACAATTAAATGCCTAAATACATAAATCCTTAAACTCCTAAACCCCGAAGCCCCTAAATACCTAAACCTTTAAGCTCGTAAACCTTAAATAAAATTTAAATAATTTATAGAAATAGAACAACAAAATAAATTATGAGTGACATATATAATTTAAAAAATATATTTTTCAACAAAAAAACATATAAGCTTATAAAATGATGCAAAAACTAAAAAAAATTATTATTTAGTAATAAATTTTACTTTGATTTTTAATCATTTTAGGTTTTTAAATTATATTTTAATTTATATTTATCATATTAATAATAGTTTATTAATTTATTTTTTGATAATTGATATTATATTATAAATAAAATTGTTTATATTTAGTTTATATTATATATAGTTATAATAATTATTATTACTAAATATTGTATTGACATTTTTAAAAAATTTTTAAATTATTATATTATCAAATGTTATGACATTTGAAAATTAGAAAAAATATCAAAAATAATTTTTTTTATTTCATTATTTAAATAAAATCTATAAACCATTAAATGCCTAAATAGTTAAATCAATAACTTCTAAATCTCGAAAACCCTAAATATATAAATTTTTTAAACAGGTATATCCTAAATAATAAATAAAAAATCTCATTTTTATTTTTTTCATTATAATTTTAAATATTCATTTTAATCAGAGGTGTCAAACGGGCCGGCCCAGCACGGCACGGCCCGTTTTTCACGTGCCCAGCCGTGCTACCGTGCCCGGTACGGCACGGTTTTTTAAATTCGGGCACGGCACGGCCCGCGGGCACGGCAAGGCCGTGCCGTGCCGTGCCGGCCCGCTCGGGCACGGGCGCCCGGCAAGGCAGGGCAGGCGGGGGGGCGGGTCGGGTCTGTTTGGACCCGACCCGCGGTCTTTTTACCGGGGGGGGGGCCCGGTTGGGTCACGAGTCACGACTCAGTGAGTCGCGACCGTGAGTCGCGACTCACGACTCAAGACGCAGGCACGCGGGCCGGCGTGCCGTGCCAAGGCACGAGCCTAGCACGGGCCCGGGCACGGCACGGCCCGTGCACGTTTTTTTATCGTGCCGGGCCGGCCCAGGCAGGGCCGAACTGTGCCGTGTCTCGTGCTGGGCCGGGCCGGCCCGGCCCGTTTGACACCTCTAATTTTAATTATTTATTTGTTTATTTTTATATAAATATTAATTGCAAAAGAAATTATAAGATAGACAAATATAATTTATATACATTATTTTTAACAAAAAAATATAGATAAACTTATTTAAAGAAGGAAAAAATAAAAAACAAAAAATTATTATATAGTAATATATTTTACTTTGTTTATGAATCATTTTAGGTTTTGTAATTATATTTTAATTAATATCTAACTTATTAATAATAGATTATTAATTTATTTTTTGATCATTATTAGAATATTCATGAATAAAAATATTTATATTTAATTTATATGATATATAGATTTAATAATTATTATAACTAAATATTGTATTCACTCTTGAAAAAAAATTAAAAATTATTATATTTTCAAAGATTATAACCTTTGAACATGTGAAAAAACAAAAAAAATATTTTTATTATTATTTCATTGTTTAAATAAAACCTATAAATCACTAAATGACTAAACACTTAAATCACTAAACTACAAAATCCTGATACCCCTATATAGATAATCATATAAAAAGGTTGAGCCTAAATAATAATTAATAAATCTCATTTTTATTTTTTTCATTATAATTTAAAAAATTCATTTTGATTGTTTAGTTATTTATTTATATATATATATATTAATTATAAAATAAATTGTGTTAAAAATATAATTTTTAAAAATTATTTTTCATCAAAAAATAGATAAGATTATAAAAAGAATAAAAATTTTAAAAACAAATAATTAATATTAATTAATATATTTTGCTTTGCTTTTGAATCATTTTAGGTTTTGATATTATATTTTAAGTAATATCTTTCTTATTCATAATATATTTTTAAATTATTTTTTGATAATTATTAAAATATCTATCAATAAAATTATTTATATTGAATTTATATGATATATAATTATTATGATTATTATAAATAAATATTAATTCACTTTTGAAAAAAATTAAAAATTATTTTATTTTCAAAGGTTATAACCTTTGAAAATATCAAAAAATAATAAAAATAATTTTATATTTATATATTTTTAAATAAAACCTATAAACCACTAAATGCATACACAGTTAAAATAGTAAACTCCTAAACCCCGTAATGCCTAAATACATAAACCATTAAACTGCTATATAATACTTAATAATTAATAAATCTAATTTTTATTTCTATTTATTATAATTTTAAATATTCATTTTAATTATTTATTAGTTTATTTTTATAGAATTATTTATTACAAAATAATGTATGAGTGCGACAAATATAATTTAATTAATTTATTTTTAATAAAAAAAATATACGCTTATAAAAGAAGTAGAAATTTAAAAATTTAAAATTATTATCCAGTAATATATTTTACTTTAATTTTGATTCAATTTGGGTTTTGTAAATATGTTTTTATTAATATCTATCTTTTTATTAATATTTTATTAATTTAATTTTTGATCATTATTATACTATCTATCTATAAAATAGTTAATATTCAATTTATATGATATATAATTATTAATATTATTAAAGCTAAATATTGTATTCACATTTCAAAAAATTGTATATATTATTATATTTTCAAAGGTTATAACTTATGAAAATGATAAAAAATTATAGATAATTTATTTGTTATTTTATTTTTTTATATAACACCTATAAACCAAGCCTAAAAACATAAATCGCTAAACTCATAATGACAAAACCTCTAAATACTTAAACTATTAAACTAGTATACATTAATCAAAAATCTTAAATCTCATTTTAAATTTTATTCAGTATGATTTTAAATTTTTATTTTAATTATTTATCAATTTATTTTATAGAAATATTAATTACAAAATAAATTATTAGTGAGATAGATCTAATTTAAATTAAACCGGTATAATTAAATAATAAATAATAAAGCTCATTTTTTTTCATTATAATTTTAAATATTCATTATAATTATTTATTTGTTTATTTATATATAAATATTAATTACAAAATAAATTAAGGTAGACAGATATAATTTATATAAATTATTTTTCGTCAAAAAATTATGGATAAACTTTTTAATAGAAAAAAAAATTTCATAACAAAAAATTATTATATAGTAATATATTTTGCTTTTCTTCTCAATCATTTTAGGTTTTGTAATTATATTTTAATTGATATCTATCTTATTAATAATAGATTATTAATTTATTTTTTGATCATCATTAGAATATTAATCAATAAAATTGTTTATATTAAATTTATATGATATATAAATATAATGATTATTATAACTAAATATTGTATTCACACTGAAACAAAATTTAAAAATTATTTTATTTTCAAAGGTTTTAACCTTTGAAAATATGAAAAAATAATAATAATAAATTTTTTATTATTTTATTTTTTTAATAAAACCTATAAACTACTAAATGCATACACAATTAAATCAGTAAACTCCTAAACCTCATAATGCGGAAATACATAAACCATTAAACCGCTATATACTACCTAATAATTAATAAATCTAATTTTTATTTCTATTTATTATAATTTTATATATTCATTTTAATTATTTATTAGTTTATTTTTATAGAAATATTTATTACAAATTAAATTATGAGAGCGACATATATATTTTAATTAATTTATTTTTAATCAAAAAAATATATATGCTTATAAAAGAAGTAAAAATTTATAAATTACAAATTATTATCCAGTAATATATTTTATTTTTATTTGGAATCAATTTGGGTTTTGTAAATATTTTTTAATTAATATCAATCTTTTTATTAATAGTTTAATAATTAAATTTTGATCATTATTATATTATCTATCGATAAAATTGCTTATATTGAATTTATATGATATATAATTATTAATATTATTATAATTAAATATTGTATTCACATTTCAAAGAATTTTAAATATTCTTATATTTTCTAAGGTTATAACCTATGAAAATGATAATAAATTACAAAATTTTTTTGTTATATTATTGTTTAAATAAAACCTCTAAACCACTAAATGCCTAAAAACATAAATTGCTACACACATAAACGACAAAACCTCTAAATACGTAAACCAGTAAACATGTGTACATTAATAAAAAATAATAAATCTCAATTTAATTTTTATTAAGTATAATTTTAAATTTTTATTTTAATTATTTATCAATTTATTGTTATAGAAATATTAATTATAAAATAAATTATTAGTGAGACAGATCTAATTTAAATAATTTATTTTTCATCAAAAAAATATATATCCTTATAAAAAGAGGCAAAATTTTAAAAACAAAAATTTATTATTTAGTAATATATTTTATTTTTATTTTGAATCATTTTAGATTTTGCAATTATATTTTAATTTATATCATTCTTATTAATAATAGTTTATAAATTTTTTAAAGATCATTATTATAATATTTATTAATAAAATTATTTATATTGAGTTTACATTATATATAATTATTAAGATTATTATTACTGAATATTATATTCACATTTAAAAAAATTAAAAATTAATATAATATCAAAGGTTATAACCTTCAAAAATTAAATTTTTTATTTTTTAATTCTTTAAATAAAAATTATAAATAACTAAAGGTCTAAACACTTAAATCATTAAACCCCAAAACACCTAAATACTTAAACCATTAAACTAGTATATCCTGAATAATAAATAATTAATCTCTATTTTATTTGTATTCATTATAATTTTAAATCTTCTTTTTAATTATTTATTAGTTTATTTTTAGAGAATTATAAATTAAAAATTAATTATGAGGAAGAAAAATATAATTTAAATAATTTACTTTTAATAACAAAAAAATATAAACTTATAAAAAGAAGCAAAACATCAAAGAAAGTATTATTTTGTAATATATTTTACTTTGATTTTGAATAAATTTACATTTTGCAAATATATTTAAAATAATATCTATATTATTAATAATATTTATTAATTTATTTTTTGATCATTAATATAATATATTTCAAAATAATTGTTTTTTTTAAGAAAGTTGTTTATTAATTTTAACCCTCTCTTTTGGCGGATGAATACCCTTTTTACAATCTAAAATCTACCCTTATCCCTCTTACACCCATACACTTAATGAAAAAAACAAAGAACCAAGCCTAATTTTAATATGTGTATGTGTTCTCGCTTTGAGCTTATTTGTTTAAAGATCTTGATTTATTTTTAACTCGGTTATATACCCACTTCCTTGATATTAACTTGTCCTTCATGAACCTCCTTCTATAAGTCAGTTGACAGCTCCAAAGCCTGCACAACAAACATTTTTCTGCATAGGGATTTTTCTGCATAGGGATTTTTCTGCATAGGGTTTTCTGCATAAACACCCTTCCTGCTACACTTTTTCTGCATAGGGAGCTACACCTTTTCTGCATTAGCCATTTTTCCAGCCCTTTGAGTCTTGCTCCCTCTAGTTCTTCACGTTCCTTTGCCTTGACTTTCACTATATATGCTGCACTCTACACTTAATATGCTGTTACAAGAGCTTGGCTAACCCTTCCTCATGTATGCTGTATAATACCTGCGCTGCTAAGAAAACCAAGAAAACAAAGCCAAATATACATACTATATCTTTTCTCCCTCCTAGATCCTTTCTAAACAAACCTGTAACTGTAGGGACAGAAATTCCCCTACCGACTGCCTCAATTCCTTCTAACAACTTAATTTTCGCTATATTGCCCTCCATGATCTGCTAAGAAAACCAAGAAAACAAATATACATTCTTCTAACACCTTCCTTTGCTTAACTTCTGGAATTCATTGCCGTATCCCAGCAACTTTGTGCTCCATTTTTCTCCCATAGCCTCTTCATTTCTGAACCCTCGTTGAACCTTAGCAAATCTGAAATTTGCTTCCTTAATGACAGCAAGACCTATTCTATACCCCAACGTCTAATGTTCTAGCATCCTAACTACTTAATTAACACATGACTTTGCAACATTGTTCTCATAAGAATAAATAAAGCTTTAAACATACAATAAACAACGAAATAAAGCAAATGAGGATAGACTGCATGTGCCAACAAATCTTGCCTCCCAATAAATGAAGCTTTGAGTGAGCTGCGCTGCTAAGAAAGACAAATACATCTATACCATATTCCCCAAGAGAACCCCATTTTTTACCGTTAACCTTTCCTCTTCTGTTATACCTATATAATCTATTAATATTTAACTGCCTCTCACTTTCTACCCTTGCTAACTCTTACATAGGGAATTGCATTCTTGTCTAGATCCACTAGGCCTTTTATTTTTATCGGCAGAGTAACCTCATCATATTCTGCTTCTCCTTTTTGCGATCATAGCCTTGCAAGATTGTCTGCCGGGGTGTTTAGCTCTCTATATATATGTAATATTGATGCATTCAGTTCTTCTATGAGATTCAAAATAATTTCTAATTCCTCTTCATGTTTCCAAAAAGATATTTTCTTTGTTACTAAATTGACTAATAACAATGAATCTACCAGTATTTGAATATTCTTATAGTCTAATTTTTTACAAATAGTTAAACCTAAATTTAATGCCCTAATTTCTGAATGTAGAGCCGAGGCTGCTACACTAACTGTAGTAAAAGCTTTCATAACTGTCCCTGTAGAATCTCTTATTAAACCACCTCCCCCCGCTATACCTGTGTCCCTATTAAAGCTTCCATCCGTATTTTAGGATAGTTTTCCTTCCGGTGGTTTGTGCCAAGAGATACTTTTCGCCCAATATTGTTTATTTATTTTTATATTTAGGAACCATTCCCATTCTGCTTTCTTTTCTTTGTCTATTTTATTTAAAATTACAGGGTTAAAATTTGAAATGTTACTTATTTCATGCCTGATTTCTTGTGATATTGCATTCGTGTCCATTTTCTTTCCTTCAAACCTACTCCTATTTCGAGCCTTCCATATACACCATATTATTACATGTGGTAAGTACATATTAAGCCAGATTCTAGTAGGATTAGTAGAGATTACTTTTTCCCATGTTTAATTCGTTCAATTATACCATCTTCTCTTTTAATGATTTGCTTTGTTTCATCAAATTTCTTCCAGACCTGGATGGCGATTTTACGTTTCGAAAATAGGTGATCCATAGATTCTTCTTCCTCTAAGCAGCATTCACATCTAGACACCAAGTTAATGCCCTTTCTTTGAACATTAGTATCCACAGGTATTGCATTTGTAGTTACTTTCCATGCTAGCGAGCACATTTTCTGTGGTATACCTGCCCTCCAGACCCATTTAGATATAGATTGAACAGGCTTTTTTTTCCTAATTAATTCCTTTACCGATTTGAGTGTAAAATTACCTTGTGGTATTAGGATCCATTTCCAACCACTCTTTTTTAATATTGAGTGGGATTCTACTTTTTCTTTTTGTTTTTCCAAGGCTATCCAATTATTTGAAACTTTCTTAGGCCACTTTTCTAAATATCTTGCCCTCATATATTTTGCCCAAAGACTGTCATTTTCCTTTAACCTCCACCATCCTTTGCAGTCCCATGCGGTGGCCATATCTTGTAGAGAGATTATTCCTAAACCTACCTCTGCTTTTGGATAACAAATATCTCCCCAGTTTTTCCAATGAGTTTTATTCTTCCCTTCTTTTTTACCCCATAGAAAATTTGCCATCTCCATTTCTATTTTATTTGTGAATTTCTTCGGAGGGTGTATTACTGATAAGATATGAACCAGCGTGCTTTGAAGCATGTGCGAAATTAATGTAACCCATCCCCCAAATCCTAGTAAATCCTCTTTCCAACCTGCTATTTTCTTTCGCATTTTTTCTTGCAGCGGTGCTAAATATTCCTCTCTCAATTTTCCTTCAAATATTGGGCAGCCTAAATAAATTAAAGCTCCCTTATTTTGGGTGAAACTAGTAAAATTTTTAGTTTTGCTTATATCTCTCTCCAAAGCTTTTTTCCCAGTATAAACTGGCACTTCTTTTTATTTACCACCTGACCTGTTTCTAATTCAAATAGTTGTAATAATTCTATAAGGTATATTATAGATCTTTTACTTGCATTTGTGAAAATTATTAAATCATCAGCATAGGCCAAACAACCTATTCTCGGAGTGTTTTTAGGTTGTCTAAAAGGTAAAATTTTCCCTTCGACATTCTTTTGTTTAAATTAAGAATAAACAATTCTAGATATATATCAAATAGTAAGGGGGATAAGGGGTCTCCCTGCCTTAGACTTCTTTTTGGTTTAAATTCTTCACCTATATTTCCATTTATAATAATTCTAACCCAAACATTCGAAACACATCTATAAATTAAATCTATGCATAATTCGGTGAAAACCATATTTTCTCAGTACAAAGCAAAGTACATCCCATTCAACCCTGTCAAATGCTTTGGACAAATCCAGCTTGATTGCTAGATTGTGCCCTCTTGTTTTAGCTGAAATGTTTTTCATCATTTCTGATGCTAACCTAATATTTTCAATCATCAGTCTGTTTTTAACAAAACCCGTTTGCTCTTGTGAGATTATTAATGGCAGAATATTACTTAACCTGTTCTGAATTATTTTGGCTAAAATCTTATAAATCGCATTACACAAGCTTATTGGCCTGAAATCCTCACATATCTGAGGGGCGTCTTTTTTCGGAATAAGAACTATGTATGAGTTTGCCCAGGCTTTAGGGATATCTGCACCGACGAAAAAGCTGGCGATTGCTAAAACTAGATCATGTTTAATAATAATCCAATTTAACTGATAAAAATAGTTATTCCAGCCGTCTGGACCCACTACACTATCTTTATCAAGATTAAAAACCGCATTTTTTACCTCTTCCTCCTCTGGTATATTTTCCATCATTTGATTCTGATCTTGTATAATGGAAGCCCTGATCTCCTGTATTAAGGAGTTCCCTTCGTGAGACACATGCCCACATAAGTGTGATTTAAAAAAAATCCTCAAAGAGAGTTCCAATTTGCTTGTCTTCTTCTATCCATTTTCCTTCCGTGTTTTTTATAGCTTTAATTCTATTTTTCTGAGTTTTTATTTTACTCATATTATAAAAAAATTTAGTGTTTCTATCTCCTTCTTTTAGCCATTTAATTTTTGCTCGTTGTTTCCAATATACCTCCACCATATGTAATTTTAAGCTCAATTCAGCTTTAGCCTTATTTAATTCTTGTCTAATCTTATCATCATTTTTATTATCATATTCAATTTCTAATTTTTCTACCTTCTCTTCTGCTTGTTTTATTTTCAGATTTATATTCCCAAAAACTTCCTTATTCCATGATTTTAAATGTTTTTTAAGTCTATTTAACTTGAACATTAGAACCTGCATCGGTTTACCCTGTGCTGGCTCTAACCAAGATTCTTTCACCAATTTTTCAAATTCTGGATGCTTTCCCCACATATTTTGAAATTTAATGCTTCTTATGCTCCTTTTATTATGATGAATAGTTATAAGAAGTGGAGAATGATCTGAACAGGTTCTGCTTAAATGCCTAAGCGATGTAGACCCGTGCGAGGCTGCCCACTTAGCATTACACATTACCCTATCCAGTCTGGCCCAAATTGCCCTTCTTTTACTCCAGTTGTTACACCAGGTATAATTTGAGCCCGTATAAGCTATCTCCATTAGACTTGATTTAGAGATCGCCTCATTAAATTGAGACATTGCTATTGTGTTCGGAGTTTTTCCTCCCTTCTTCTCTAAAGAACTTCTAATTACATTAAAATCTCCTCCTATTAACCAAGGAGTATTTTTTGATGCTATATCCCGCATTTCCTCCCATAAAACCAACCTAGCTTTTTTATCATTTTTAGCATATACCACCGATATTATATCTTCTGTATTTTTATTCATTTTAAAGTGTAATATTTGTTCTGTGTCTTTTAATATTTCAATGTCTAGATTATTATGCCACATTAACCAGAGTTTACTATTTAAATTAGAAAATGAATTATTAAACCCTAATATTCTACTATATTTTATTATTTGATCCTGCTGTGTCAAAGGTTCTGTTATAGCTACTAAAGCAATTTTATATGTTTTAATCAGATTTTTAAGCCTATTTATCGAAGGGTTATTTGCCACCCCTCTAATATTCCAATACATATATCTATCCTTTAAAACCTAATTTTGGATTGTAATCTAGTTATGCATTTTGAATCATATTTTTTATCTTTCCTCATATTCTCGCACTCTTGGGAGGAATAGATTGAGATAATACATATATTTTTCTAGTTTACCGAGTTGCATAGCCATTCTCTTATGGCTTCCATAGATTGAAATTTATTTAAATTTTCACCAATTTATCGTACATTTCTAAATCATCCTTCGCTTCTCCTAATAACCTTTTTTTTTTAACTTCCTCTATACCTAATTGAAGACAACTAAACACCTCCGAATCTTCATCCGGAAAGTCTAGGAGATCCTCCTCTATCCAGCTATAATCTTCTATTTTTTCCTTTAACACCCTTCTATGTTTATTTTTCCTAGCACTTTTTCTTCTAAATTTCCACCACCCCCATCTCTCTTCCTTATTCTCTTCATTACTACCCTCTATGCTTACCTCCCTAATGCTTCCATCTCCCTCCTCCTCCAAGAAAAAACTCCCATTCTCTCTCCTACTCTCCTCTTCTTCATCCCCTAAACCTAGAGGTTTTCGGGTCACATCCTCCTTCCTTATCCATGTTTCTACTTTCTTATTGCAGCTACTTGCCCTTTCACCTTTCCTAACGGCTCTCTACCTATTTACATTCAGATTTATCGTGCCCAAGCCTATTACAGATTAAGCAATATGAGGGCATGTTTTTGGGTATGACATTTGCAATAGCCATTGTTCTGCCCATCTTCTCCCTCTCCTATCCAAATTTCATTAGGCAGAGGAGTAAGGAGATTACACTCTACACATACTCGAGCCTTACTAGGCCGAGTTAATGTCACAGTGGCCTCATTCCCGAAGCAAAGGTTTGCCCAAACAAGAGGATATCGCATAGAGAGGATTAGCATTAAACAGGTATATAGGAAGGTTCGGCAAAGAAAACCAAACCGGAGCAACTGGCGCCTCCACCTTTGGACTGAAGTCCTTCGTCCATTTCAGCACGCGCATGAGGAAACCACTTACTTGCCATGCTCCACGGTGCCATATGCGATAATAATCATCAACTGAAAAACACTGAATAAACACATGTTTCGCGTCATAATCGGCCAGCTTTACCCTTCCCATGAGCTTCAGAGAGGAGAAGAACTGTTGTATATCGCTCGGGCGAGGCCTGCCGTGGGAGAATTTGCCGATAAGCATGTATTGATAAGGCTCCTTGAGCTTCTGTAACTCGTCGGCTGAAAAAACGATAACGGGGTTCCCGTTTTTTGCTCCAAAGTGCGAGTATGGTGCGGGCTCCTTTGTTATCAAGGCAAATGATTTATTCTTTGTGAATAAATTATTTTGCTCCATTTTGCACTTGAAAGGAGCTTGATTTGAGCTCGAATGGTGGTTTTCTCTCTCTAGAAATAGGGATTTTCTCTCTCTACGGGTTGAGAGCTTCTTCTTCCCCGATTAATCAGCCTCTATTTCAAAATAATTGTTTATATTGAATTTACATGATATATAATTATTAAGATTATCATAACTAAATATAGTATTCACATATAAAAAAAATTTAAAAATTTATATATTTTCAAAGTTATATCTAAACTTATAAATATTAAATAAAATTTATAAACCATTAAATGAGAAAAACTTTAAATGCCATTAAATGAAAAAAAATGAGAAATATTTAAATAAACTTTCAAAAATGACAAAAAGTATGAGTGATACAAATATAATTATTTGTATTTGTATATCATTGTTTAACTAAAACCTTCAAAAATAAACTTATAAATTTTTTATTATATCATTGATATAAAAATAAATTATGAGTGATACAAATATAATAAAGATTCAAAAATGAGAAAAAATAACAAAAAAAATTTTTTGTTATATCATTGTTTAAATAAAACTTATAAACCATTAAATGCCTAATTACATAAATATCTAAACTCCTAAACCCCGTAATGCCTAAAACATAAACCATTAAACTATTAAATTCTACTAAATAATTAATAAATC
>JAREIK010018707.1:0-77025 GCA_029783825.1 Sapria himalayana
TATGTTTTTAGGCATTTAGTGGTTTAGGGTTTTATTTAACAATAAAATACATAAAAAATTTGAAATTTTTTCTCATTATCATAAGTTATAACCTTTGAAAATTTAATAATCTTTAAAATTTTTTTGAAATTAGAATACAATATTTAGTTATAATAATTTTAATAAGTCTATATCATATAAAATAAATATAAACAATTTTATTGATAGATATTTTAATAAAGATCATAAATAAATAATAAACTATTTATAATAAGATAGATTTTATTAAAAAAATATTTACAAAACCCAAATTGATTCAAAATTAAAGTAAAATATATAGTTGATATAATTTTTAATTTTTAATAATACTTCTTTTATACTTTTTTAAAAGCGTATATATTTTTTTTGAAAAAAAATAAATTATTTTAATTATAGTGTTGCACTTATAATTGATTTTGCAATAGAATTTCTATAAAAATAAACTAATAAATAATTAAAATGAATATTTTTAAATTATAAGGAACCAATAATATTTGAGATTTATTTTTATTATTTAGGGTATACTAGTTAAAAAATCTTATCTTTTTAGGATTATAGAGATTTGGAGTTATTTGATTTAAGTGTTTAATCATTAGTTGTTTTTAGTTTTATTTAACAATGAAATAACAAAAAAATAATTTTTAATATTCTCACATTTTCAAAGGTTATAACCTTGAAAATATAATATTTTTTACATTTTTTCAAATGTAACTATAATATTTAGTTATAATAATCTTAATAATTATAAGACATTTAAATTCAATATAAGTATTTTATTGTTATATATTATAAAATTGACTAACTATAATTAATAAACTATTCTTATAAGATTGATAACAATTAAAATATAATAGCAAACCTATATATAATGATTCAAAATCAAAGTAAAATATATTACTAAATATAATTTTTTGTTTTAAATCTTTACCTTCTTTTTATAAGCTTATATTTTTTTTTTTGATTAAATAATAATTATTAAAATTAATATTTGTCTAACTTATTTATTTATTTTGTAATTCATATTTCTATAAAAATAACTAATAAATAATTAAATGAATATTTTAAATTATAGTGAAACAAATTAAAATGAGATTTATGATTTATTATATGTGTATACTAGTTTAATGGTTGATTATTTAAGAGTTTAGTCTTTAGAAGTTTATCAATTTATGTTTTTAGGCATTTAGTGGTTTATTTTTTTTATTTATATAATAAAAATAAAAAATTCTTTTTAGATTTTTTCTGATTTTTCAAAGGTTATAACATTTAACATAAAATATTTAAAATTTTTGAAATGTGAATACTATGTTATTTATTAATCTTACTAATATATATCATATAAATCAATATAAACAATTTTAATTATAGATATTATAATATGATCAAAAATTAAATTATAACTATTATTAATAATATAAATAATAATTAAAATATATTTAAATACACAATGATTCAAAATCAAATCAAAATATATTACAAAAAATAATATTTAGATAAAAAATATATTACTATATAAAAATGATTCAGAAAGAAAATATTTACTATATAATAATTTGTTGTTTGAAATATTTTTCTTTTAAAATAAATTATTTTATAAATTATATTTTTATAACTTATAATTTATTTTGTATTATATTTATATAAAATAAACAATAAATAATTAAAATGATTTTTAAATTATAATGAAAAAAATAATACTGAGATTTATTATTTTGGGTTACCGGTTTAAAAGGATTATTATTTATTCTTTATGGTTTTAGAGATTTAGGAGTTATTGATTTATTGTTTAGGAATTTAGTGGTTTATAGTTTTATTTAAACGATGAAATATCAAAAAAAATTTTTTTTTTTTTTCACATTTTCAATGTTATAACCTTCAAATATGATAATTTTAAAATTTTTTTCAAAAGTGAATTCAATTTTTAGTTATATAATCATTATATTTATATATCATATAAATTCAATATAAGAATTTTATTGATAAATAATTCTAATAATGAACAAAAATAAATTAATAATCTCTTATTAATAAGATATATATCAATAAAATATATTTACAAACCAATAATGATTCAGAGGCAAAGCAAATTATATTATTATATAATAATTTTTTGTTTTTAATTTTTTTTCTTTTAATAAGTTTATATATATTTTTTTTGATGAAAAATAATTTATATAAAATATAATTGTCCTAACTCATTATTTATTTTGTAATTATTATTTATATAAAAATAAACAAATAAATAATTAAAATGAATATTTCAAAATTATAATGAAAAAAAATAAAATAGATTTATTGTTTATTATTAAGGATATATCTGATTAAATATATTTTATTTCGGGTTTTCGAGATTTAAAAGTTATTCATTTAAGTATTTAGGCAATTAGTGATTATAGTTTTATTTAAACAATGAAAAACACAAATAAATTATTTTTGATATTTTTTAAATTATCAAAGATTATCAAAGATTAACAATAATTATCAAAGGTTATAATAATTTTAAAATTTTTTAAAAATGTGTATACAATTTTAGTAATAATAATTATATAACAATATAATATAAACTAATATAAACAATTTATTGAGAATATAATATCAATTATCAAAAAATAAATTAATAAACTATTATTAATGATAGTATAAATTAAAATTTAATTAAAAAACTAAAATGATTAAAATCAAAGTAAATTAGTACTAAATAATAATTTTTTTTTATTTTTTGCCTCATTTTATAAGATTATATATTTTTTGATAAAAAATAAATTATTTAAATTATATTTGTATCACTCATAATTTATTTTGTAATTAATATTTCATAAATTATTTAAATTATATTTAATGTTTACAAGTTTAAAGTTTAAGTATTTAGGGGCTTATAGGTTTAGGAGCTTAGAGATTTATGTGTATAGGTATTTAATAATGATGAAAAATAACTTAATAATCTATTATTAATAAGATATATATCAATTAAAATATAATTATAAAACCTAAAATGATTCAGAAGCAAAGCAAAATATATTACTATACAATAATTTTTTTTTTGAAATTTTTATTTCTTTTAAAAAGTTTTCTATAATTTTTTGATGAAAAATAATTTATAAATTATATTTGTGTAACTCATAAATTATTTTGGAATTAATATTTATATAAAAATAGACAAATAAATAATTAAAATGAATATATTAAAATAAAAATAAAAAATGAGATTTATTATTTATTTTTAGGGTATACCGGTCTAATTTAAATTAGAGCTATCTTACTAATTTAAAAATGAGAAATTTTAATATAAAATGTTTTATAATTTTATTTTTGGTGGCTGTTTTTGGACCGTGGAACTATTTATCGTCTCTCTCTCTTCTCTCATGTAATATAGCATGAACATTTAGTGTGCTCATATTGTACGATTTTTCTATTGCTTTAATCTGTAATGAAAAAGCAATTTCTGGTGAATTTAGCTAGTCGTACTGAGCGACTAGCGAACCACGTTATTTTCGGTGTTTATTTCTCGTTTTATGATTCTATATTGATGGTTGCTGAATTGTGATATATATATTGCATGTTTTCTATTGTTTCTGTGTTTCTGTATCTTAACTCACTACTGTGGAAGCATAATTGCCCAAAATTATATATAGTATATTGGTTTAATATATCGATTATTTAGGGTTTTGTTGTTTAGGAGTTTAGAAATTTATCTTTTTAGGCATTTAGTCGTATATAGGTTTTATTTATATAATAAAATAATTTTTTTTTGATTTTTTTAGATTTTGAAATATTATAAACCTTTAAAAATAAAATAATTTTTAAAATCTTTTGAAATGTGAATACCAAGTATAATTATATTAATGTTATTAATTATATATCATATAAATTCTATATAAATAATTTTAATGATCGATATTATTATATGATCAAATTAAATAATAAACTATTATTAATATATAATATATAATTAAATATATTTAAATACAAAATGATTCAATCAATAAAATATATTACTAAATAATAATATTTAATTTTAAAATTTTTCCATCTTTTATAAGCTTATATTTTTTTATGATTAAAAATAAATTATATATTTATAATATCTATCTCCATCGTAATTTATTTTGTAATTAATTTTTCTAAAAAAGTAAAATATAAATAATTAAAATGAATATTTAAAATTATAATAAATAGAAATAAAAATGAGATTTATTATTTATTAGGTAGTATACAGCTGTTATAAGGTTTATGTATTTAGGGGTTTCGGGTGTTATGAGCTACTGATTTAAGTAAGTAAACATTTAGTGGTCTATAGGTTTTATTTAAAAAAGAAATAACAAAAATTTATTTTTTGTATTCTTTCTCATTTTTTAAAATTATAACATTTGAAAATATAATAATTTTTAAAATTATTTTTAAAAGTGATACTATATTTATTTATAATAATCATAATAATTATTATCATATAAATTAAATATAAACAATTTTATTGATAGATATTCTAATAGTTATCAAAAAATAAATTAAAAATTATTATGAATAAGATTGATATTACTTAAAATAAAATATCAAAACCTAAAATGATTCAAAACAAAGCAAAATATATTACTTAATAATAATTAAATTTTTTTAAATTTTTTAAATTTTTATTCTTTTATAGGCTTATCAATTTTTTGATGAAAAATTATTCTTATAAATTATATTTTTAACTCATAATTTATTTATAATTATATATATATATATATATATAAAACTTAACAAACAAAATAAATTTTTTAAATTATAATGAAAACAAATAAAAATGAGATTTATTAATAATTATTTAGGGTTTACATGTTTAAAGGATTATCTATATAGGGGTATTGGGATTTTGTAGTTTAGTGATTTAAGTGTTTAGCAATTTAGTGATTTAATGGTTTTATTTAAACAATGAAATAACAATAAAATTATTTTTGATATTTTTTCACATTTTCAAAGATGATAACCTTTAAAAATATAATAATTTTATGATTTTTTACAAAAAGTGAATACTATATTTAGTTATAATAATATTTATATTTATATATCATATAAATTCAATATAAACATTTTTATTGAAAAATATTCTAATAATGATTAAAAAATAAATTAATAATCTATAATTAATAAGATAGATATCAATTAAAATATAATTAAAAACTATAAAATGATTCAGAAGCGAAGTAAAATATATTACTATATAATAATTTTTGTTTTGAAATTTTTTTTATTTTAAAAGGTTTATCTATATTTTTATGATGAAGAATAAATAAACTTATCTTTAAAAATGATAACTTAAATTAAACTAGTATACCCTAAATAATAAATAATAAATCATATTTTTTTTCATTATATTTTAAATATTCATTTTAATTATTAATTTTTTATTTTTATATAAATATTAATTAAAAAATAAATTATGAGTTAGACAAATATAATTTATGTAAATTATTTTTAATCAAAAAAATATAGATACTTTTTAAAATAAAAAAAATTTCAAAACAAAAAATTATTATATAGTAATATATTTTCATTTGCTTATGAATCATTTTATGTTTTGTAATTATATTTTAATTGATATCTATCTTATTAATAATATATTATTAATTTATTTTTTGATCATTATTAGAATATTTATCACTAAATTTGTTTATGTAGAAATATAATATATAAATATATTGATTATTATAACTAAATATTGAATTCACTTTTGAAAAAAATTAAAAAATTATTATATTTTCAAAGGTTATATATAACCTTTGAAAATCAAAAATAATAAAAAATAAATGTTTTTTTATTTTTCTTTTAAATAAAACCTATAAATCACTAAATGCATACACAATTAAATTAGTAAACACCTAAACCCTGTAATACCTAAATTAAACCGCTATATAATACATAATAATTAATAAATCTAATTTTAATTTCTATTTATTATAGTTTTATATTCATTTTAATTATTTATTAGTTTATTTTTATAGAAATATTTATTATAAAATAAATGTTGAGTGCGACAAATATAATTTAAATAATTTATTTTTAATAAAAAAAAATATACGCTTATAAAAGATCTAAAAATTTAAAAATTAAAAATTATTATCCAATAATATTTTTTACTTTAATTTTGAATGAATTTGGGTTTTGTAAATATTTTATAATTAATATCTATCTTATTATTAATAGTTTATTAATTTAATTTTTGATCATTATTATAATGTCTATCAATAAAATTATTTATATTAAATTTATATCATATATAATTATTAATATTATTATAACTAAATATTTCATTCACATTTCAAAAAATTTTAAATATTATTATATTTCAAAGGTTATAACCTATGAAAATGAGAAAAAATTACAAATTTTTATTGTTATTTTATTGATTAAATAAAACCAATAAACCACTAAATGCCTAAAAAAAAATCGCTAAACTCTTAAAAGACAAAACCTATAAATACTTAAACCATTAAACTAGTGTACATTAATAATAAATCATAAATATCATTTTAATTTTTATTCAGTATAATTTTAAATTTTTATTTTAATTAATTTTTAGTTTATTTTGATATAAATATTAATTACAAAATAAATTATTACTAAGACAGATCTAATTTAAATTAGACCGGTATACCCTAAATAATAAATAATAAATCTCATTATTTTTAATTATAATTTTAAATATTCATTTTAATTATTTAATTTTTTATTTTATATAAATATTAATTACAAAATAATTTATGAGTTACACTAATATAATTTATTTAGATTATTTTTCATCAAAAAATTATAGATAAACTTTTTAAAAAAAAATTTCAAAACAAAAAATTATTATATAGTAATATTTTTGCTTTGCTTGTGAATAATTTTAGGTTTTGTAATTTTATTTTAATTGACATCTATCTTATTAATAATAGATAACTAAGTTTTTTTTTCATCATTATTAGAATATCTACCAATAAAAATGTTTATATTGAATTTATATATATAATTATAATGATTATTATAACTAAATATTGTATTCACTTTTGAAAAAAATTTTAAAATTATTATATTTTCTAAGATTATAACCTATCAAAATTAGAAAAAATAAAAAAAAAATATTTTTTCTTTGTTATTCTAATGTTTAAATAAAAGCTTACACCACTAAATGCCTAAGCATTTAAATCACTAAACTACAAAATTCTGATACCTCTATAAATATAATCCTTTAAATCAGTATACCCTAAATAATAATTAATAAATTTCATTTTAATTGTTTTCATTATAATTTAAAAAATTCATTTTGATTGTTTAGTTTTTTATTTTTATTATGTATTAATTATTAAATAAATTATGAGTCAAAAATATAATTTATAAAAATTATTTTTAATCAAAAAATTGATAAGCTTATAAAAAGAAAAAAAATATTAAAATAAATAATTATTATTTAGTAATATATTTTGCTTTGATTTAGAATCATTTTAGGTTTTGATATTATATTTTAAGTAATATCAATCATATTCATAATAGATTTTTAATTTATTTTTTGATAATTATTAGAATATCTATCTATTAAATTGTTTATATTTAATTTATATGATATATAATTATTATGATTATTATAAATAAATATTTTATTCACTTTTGAAAAAATTTAAAAAATTATTATATTTTCAAAGATTATAATATTAAAAAATGAGAAAAAATAATATAAATAAATTTTTAGTTATTTTATTTTTTAAATAAAACCTATAGACCATTAAAGGCTTACTTACTTATATTGTAAGCTCATAATCCCCGAAACCCCTAAATACATAAACATTTTAACATGTATATACTACTTAATAAATAATAAATCTCATTTTTATTTCTATTTATTATAATTTTAAATATTTATTTTAATTATTATAGTTTAATTATTTAGAATAATTAATTAAAAAAAATTGCGAGTAAGACAAATATTATTTAAATAATTTATTTTTAATCAAAAAAAATATAAGCTTATAAAAAGATGGACAAATTTAAAAATTAAATATTATTATTTAGTAATATATTTTGATTTGATTTTGAATCATTTTGTGTTATGTAAATATATTTTAATTAATATTTATTTTATTAATAAAACCTATAGACCATTAAAGGCTTACTTACTTATATTAGTAAGCTCATAATCCCCGAAACCCCTAAATACATAAACATTTTAACATGTATATACTACTTAATAAATAATAAATCTCATTTTTATTCTATTTATTATAATTTTAAATATTTATTTTAATTATTTATAGTTTAATTATTTAGAATAATTAATTACAAAATAAATTGCGAGTAAGACAAATATTATTTAAATAATTTATTTTTAATCAAAAAAAAATATAAGCTTATAAAAAGATGGACAAATTTAAAAATTAAATATTATTATTTAGTAATATATTTTGATTTGATTTTGAATCATTTTGTGTTATGTAAATATATTTTAATTAATATTTATTTTATTAATAAAAGTTTATTAATTTAATTTTTGATCATTATTATAATATGTATCATTAAAATTGTTTATATTGAATTTATATGATATATAATTAGGAAGATTAATATAATTATGCATAGTATTCACATTTCAAAAAATTTTAAAAATTATTTTAATTTAAAGGTTATAACCATTGAAAATCATAAAAAATCAAAAAAAAAAGAATTTTATTTTTATTATATAAATAAAACCTATAAACCACTAAATACCTAAAAACATAAATTGATAAACTCCTAAACGACAAAACTCCTAAATAATGAAACCATTAAACTGGTATACCACATATAATAAATCATAAATCTCATTTTAATTTGTAATCATTATAATTTTAAATATTCATTTTAATTATTTAATAGTTTATTTTTTATAGAAATATTAATTACAAAATAAATAATGAGACACAACATTAATTTTAATAATTTATTTTTAATCAAGAAAAAATATAAGCATATAAAAAGAAGTAAAAATTTAAAAACAAAAAATTATTATTTAGTAATATGTTTTACTTTGATTTTGAATCATTATATATAGGTTTTGTAATTATATTTTAATTGTTATCAATCTTTTTAAGAATAGTTAATTAATTTATTATTTGATCAATTTTATAATATCTAACATTAAAATTACTTATATTGAATTTAAATGTATCATAATTATTAAGATTATTATAACTAAATATTATATTTACATTTAAAAAAATTTTAAAAATTATTATATTTTCAAAGGTTATAACCTTTAAAAATGATAAAAAATCACAAAAATAATTTTTTAATTATTTTATTATTTAAATAAAACTTATAAAGCACTAAATGCCTAAACATTTAAATCTCTAGACACCTAAACCCCAAAACCACCTAGATACTTAAACAATTAAACCTATATAACCTAAATAATAAATAATAAATAATAAATTTCATTTTTATTTGTATTCATTATTATTTTAAATATTCATTTTAATTATTTTTTAGTTTATTTTTATAGAAATAATAATTTTAAAATAAATAATGAGTGAGACATATAATTTAAATAAATTATTTTTTATTAAAAAAATATAAGCTTATAAAAATAAACAAAATTTCAAAAATTTAAAATTTTATTTAGTAATATAATTTAGTTTGATTTTGAATTATTTTGGGTTTTGAAAATATATTTTAATTAATATCTATCTTATTAATAATAGTTTATTAATTTATTTTTTGATCATCAAATTAATATATATTAATAAAATTTTTTAAGTTGAATTTACATCAAATATAATTATTAAGATTATTATAACTAATTATTGTATTCATATTTTAGAACTATTACAAAATTATTATATTTTTAAAGGTTATAACCTTTGAAAATCATGAAAATTCTTTAATATAAATTTTTTGTTATTTCATTGATTAAATAAAACCTATAAACACCTAAATGTGTAAACATATAAATCAATAAATTCATTAACCCCAAAACCACAATACACTTAAACCATTAAATAGGTATACCCTAAATAATTAATCATAAATCTCTTTTTTATTAGTATTCATTATAATTTTATATATACATTTTAATTATTTATTAGTTTACTTTCATAGAAATATAAATTAAAAAATAAAGTAATAGTGAGACAAATATAATTTAAATAATTTATTTTTCATCAAAAAATATATAAGCTTATAAATGGATACAAAAAATAAAAAACTTTAAAATTAATATTTTGTAAATATTTTACTTGATTGTGAACTCATTTTAGGTTTTGTAAATATATTTAAACCAATATTAATCTTATTAATAATTATTTATTTAATCTTTTGTATGATCATTATTATACTATATATCAATATAATTGTTTATATTGAATTTACATGATATATAATTATTAAGAATTATCATAACTAAATGAATGTATTCACATTAAAAAAAATTTTAAAAATTGTTTATAGTTTCAAAGGTTATATCCTTCAAAATGGAAACAAATAACTAAAAATTTTTATTTTGTTATTGTATATTTTAAATAAACCTATAAACTACTAAATGTCATGAACACTTAAATCACAAAATTCTTTAAATCCCAAAACTCCTAAATATATAATATTTAAACCTGTAATTTTATGTTTATTAATAATGTTTTATTCTAATATATCTCTTATTAATAGTATTTACTTTGATTTGATCATTTTAGGTTTTGCAATAAATTTTTTTTAATTTCTATCTATTAAATAATAGTTTATAAATTTATTTTATTATCGTCATCATAATATCTATAAAAAAAATTATTTATATTGAATTTACATAATATATAATTATTTAGATTATTATAACAAAATAATATTTTACATTTTAAAAAAAATTTACAATTATTACGTTTTAAAAGGTTATAACTTTTGAAAATAAGAAAAAATAAAAAAATAAATTTTGGTTATTAGATTTTTTAAATAAAATCTATAAACCAAAATACCTAAATTCTTAATGACTAAACACCTAAACCCCAAAGCCCATAAATACATAAGCCTTTAAATTAGTATACTCTAAATAATAAATAATAAATCTAATTTTTATTAGTATTCATTAAAATTTTAAAATTCATTTAAATTATTTATCAGTTTTTTTTATTGAAATATTAATTACAAAATAAATTATTAGTGAGACGGATATAATTTAAATAATTTATTTTTGATCAAAAAAATATAAGATCATAAAAAGAGGCAAAATTTTTAAAACAAAATATTATTATTTAGTAATTTATTTTAATTTAATTTTGAATAATTTTAGATTTTGCATTATATTTAAATTTATATCATTCTAATTAATAATAGTTTATTAATTTATTTATTGATCATTATTATAATATCTATTAATAAAATTATTTAAAATGATTTTACATTATATATAATTATCAAGATTATTATAACTAAATATTATATTCACATTTTAAAAAAAATTAAAAATTATTATATTTTCAAAGGTTGTAACCTTCAAAAATTAGATAAAATAACTTAAGGCATAAACACTTAAATGACTAAACCCCAAAACACCTAAATACTTAAACCATTAAACCTGTATATTCTGAATAATAAATAATAAATCTCAATTTTATTTGTATTCATTATAATTTTAAATATTTATTTTAATTATTTATTAGTTTATTTTTATTGAATTATAAATTACAAAATAAATTATGAGGAAGACAAATATAATTTAAATAATTTATTTTTAATAACAAAAATATAAACTTATAAAAAAAGAAAAATATCAAAAAAAATTATTATTTAGTAATATATACTTTGATTTTGAATAAATTTAGATTTTGCAAATATATTTTAAATAATATCTATCTTATTAATAATAGTTTATTAAATTATTTATTGTTCTTTATTAAAATATCTTGCAATGTGATTATTTATATTGAATTTAAATGACTTATATTTATTAAGATTATTATAACTAAAACTTATATTTACATTTGAAAAAAATTTAGAAATTTTTATTTTTTCAAAGGTCTTCAAAAATTAGAAAAATAAAATAAAAATAAACTTTTTGTTTTATCATTCTTTATATAAAATTATAGACCACTAAATGCCTAAATACTTAAATTTATAAACTCCTAAACACAAAAGACCCTAAATACTTAAAACTTAAAACTAGTAAACCTTAAATATAATTTTAATAAATTATTTTACATCAAAAAAATATAAGCTTATAAAAAGAAGCAAAAACTAAAAAAAATTATTATTTGGTAATAAATTTTACTTTCATTTTGAATAATTTTAGGTTTTGCAATTATATTTTAATTTATATATATCATATTAATAATAGCATATTAATTTATTTTTTGATAATTGATATCATATCTATCAATAAAATTGTTTATATTTAGTTTATATTATATATAATTATAATGGTTCTTATTACTAAATATTGTATTTACATTTTTAAACAAATTTAAAATTATTATATTTTCAAAGGTTATTACCTTTGAAAATGTAGGAAAATATCAAAAAAAAATTTGTTGTTATTTTATTGTTTAAATAAATTCTATAAACTACTAAATGCCTAAACACATAAGTCAATAACTCTTAAATCTTAAAAAGCCTAAATAGATAATCCTTTTAAACTGGTATACCGTAAATAATACATAATAAATCTCAATAATTTTTTTCATTATAATTTAAAATATTCATTTTAATTATTTATTCGTTTATTTTAATTAAATATTAATTACAATATAAATTATGAGTTAGTCAAATATAATTTATATTAATTATTTTTCATCAAAAAATATAGATAAACTTATAAAAAGAAGAAAAAATTTCAAAACAAAAATTTATTATATAGTAATATATTTTGCTTTCCTTTTGAATCATTTTAGGTTATGTAATTATATTTTAATTGATATATATCTTTTTAATAATAGATTATTAATTTATTTTTTGATCATTATTAGAATATTTATCAATAAAATTATTTATATTGAATTTATATGAAATATAAATATCATGATTATTATAACTAAATATTGAATTCACTTTTGAAAAAAATTTAAAAAGTATTATGTTTTCAAAGGTTATAACATTTAAAAATATCAAAAAATAATAAAAATAAATTTTTTGTTGATTTATTTTTTAAATAAAACCTATAAGCACTAAATGCATACAAAGTTAAATCGGTAAACTTTTAAACCTCGTAATGCCTAAATACATAAACCATTAAACCGCTATATACTCATGAATAATTAATAAATCTAATTTTTTTTCTATTTATTATAATTTTAAATATTTATTTTAATTATTTATTAGTTTATTTCTAAAGAAATATTTATTACAAAATAATTTATGAGTGAGAGAAATATAATTTAAATAATTTATTTTTTCAATAAAAGTATTTACGCTTATATAATAAGTAAAAATTTAAAAATTAATAATTTTTATTAAGTAATATATTTTACTATAATTTTTAATCAATTTGGGTTTTGTAAATATTTTTTAATTAATATCTATCTTATTATTAGTAGTTTATTAATTTAATTTTTGATCATTATTATCATATCTATTAATAAAATTGTTTATATTGAATTTATATGATATATAATTATTAATATTATTATAACTAAATATTGTATTCACATTTCAAAAAATTTTAAATATTATTATATTTTCAAAGGTTATGACCTATGAAAATTATAAAAAATTACAATTTTTTTTTTTTTATTGTTTAAATAAAACCTATAAACCACTAAATGCCTAAAAACATAAATCGCTAAACTCCTAAATGATAAAATCTCTAAATTCTTAAACAATTAAACTGGTATACATTTATAATAAATCATGAATTTCATCTTAATTTTTATTCAGTTTTATTTTAAATTTTTATTTTAATTATTTATCAGTTTATTTTATAGAAATATTAATTACAAAATAAATTATTAGCTTAAAAGATCTAATTTTAATTAAACCGGTATGCCCTAAATAATAAATAATAAAACTTATTTTTTTTCATTAAAATTTTAAATATTCATTTTAATTATTTATTAGTATATTTTTATATAATTATTAATTACAAAATAAATTATGAGTTAAACAAATATAATTTATATCAATTATTTTTCATCAAAAAATTATAAATAAAATTTTTAAAAGAAAAAAAATTTCAAAACAAAAAATTATTATATAGTAATATATTTTGCTTTTCTTCGAAATCATTTAAGGTTTTGTAATTATATTTTAATTGATATCAATCATATTAATAATAGATTATTAATTTATTTTTTGATCATTATTAGAATATTTATCAATTAAATTGTTTATATTGAATTTACATGATATATAATTATTAAGATTATTATAACTAAATATTGAATTCACATTTGAAAAAAATGTAAAAATTATTATATTTTCAAACGTTATAACCTTTTAAAATATATAAAAAATAAAAATAAATATTTTGTTATTTTAATTTTTAAATAAAACCTATAAACCACTAAATGCATACACAGTTAAATCAGTAAACTCTTAAAGCCCGTAATGCCTAAATACATAAACTATTAAACTACTATTTACTACTTAATAATTAAGAAATCTAATTTTTATTTCAATTTATTATAATTTTAAATATTCATTTTAATTATTTATTAGTTTTTTTTATATAAATATTTATTACAAAATAAAATTATGAGTGTGAAAAATATAATTTAAATAATTTATTTTTAATAAAAAAATATATACGCTTATAAAAGAAGTAAAAATTTAAAAATTATTATCCAATATTATTTTTTACTTTAATTTTGAATCAATTTCGATTTTTTAAATATTTTTTAATTAATATATCTTATTATTAATAGTTTATTAATTTAATTTTTGATCATTATTATAATATCTATCAATAAAATTATTTATATAGAATATATATGCTATATAATTATTAAAATTATTATAACTAAATAATGTATTCACATTTCAAAAAATTTTAAATATTATTATATTTTCAAAGGTTATAACCTCGAAAATAGACAAACAATTCTAAATTTTTTTTGTTATTTTATTTTAAAATAAAACCATATAAACCATTATATTGCCAAAAACATGATCGCTAAACACTATATGACAAAATGACTAAATACTTACACTATTAAATTGGCATACATTATAATAAATCAAAATCTCATTTTAATTTTTATTCAGTATAATTTTTAATTTTTATTTTATTTATTTATCAGTTTATTTAAGAAATATTAATTACAAATAAATTTTTAGTGAGACAGATATAATTTTAAATTTAAACCGGTATACCCTAAATAATAATAAATAATAAATCTCATTTTTTATTATAATTTTAAATATTCATTTTAATTATTTATTTCTTTATTTTTATATAAATATTAATTAAAAAATAAATTATGAGTTAGACAAATATAATTTATGTAAATTATTTTTAATCAAAAAAATATAGAACAACTTTTTAAAATAAAAAAAAATTACAAAACAAAAAATTATTATATAGTAATATATTTTGGTTTACTTATGAATCATTTTATGTTTTGTTTTTATAATTTAATTGATATCTATCTTTTTAATGATAGATTATTAATTTATTTTTGCTCATTATTAGAATATTAATCACTAAAATTATTTATATTGAATTTATATGATATATAAATATAATGATTTTTATAATAAATATTGAATTCGCTTTTGTAAAAAATTTAAAAATTATTCTATTTTCAAAGGTTATAACCTTTTAAAATATCAAAAAATAATAAAAATAAATTTTTTGTTATTTTATTTATATGATAAATTCCTAAATTCTGTAATACCTAAATACATAAACCATTAAACTGTTATATAATACATAATAATTAATAAATCTAATTTTAATTTATATTTATTATAGTTTAAAATATTCATTTTAATTATTTATTAGTTTATTTTTATAGAAATATTTAATATAAGATAAATTATCAGTGCAATCAATTTAATTTAAATAATTTATTTTTAATCAAAAAAATATATACGCTTATAAAAGAAGTAAAAATTTAAAAATTAAAAATTATTATCCAGTAATATTTTTCAATTTAATTTTGAATCAATTTGGGTTTTGTAAAAATTTTTTAATTAATATCTATCTCATTATTAGTAGTTTATTAATTTAATTATAGATCATTATTATAATATCTATCAATAAAATTGTTTATATTGAATTTATATGATATAAAATTATTAAAATTATTATAACTAAATATTGTATTCACATTTCAAAAAATTTTAAATATTATTATATTTTCAAAGGTTATAACCTAGAAAATGAGAAAAAATTTCAATTTTCTTTTGTTATTTTATTGTTTAAATAAAACCTATAAACTACTAAAAGCCTAGAAACATAAATCGCTAAACTCCTAAATGACAAAACTTCTATATATTTAAACAATTAAATCGGTATGCATTAATAATAAATCATAAATCTCATTTTAATTTTTATTAAGTATAATTATAAATTTTTATTTTAATTATTTATCAGTTTATTTTTATAGAAATATTAATTACAAAATAAATTATTAGTAATACAGATCTATTTTAAATAATTTATTTTTTATCAAAAAAAATATATGCTTATAAAAAGAGGCACAATTTTAGAAACAAAAATTTATTATTTTGTTATATATTTTATTTTGATTTTGAATCATTTTAGTTTTTGCAATTATATTTTAATTTATATCATTCTTATTAATAATAGTTTATTAATTTTTTATTGATAATTATTATAATATCTATCAATAAAATTATTTATATTAGTTTACATTATATATAATTATTAAGAATATTATAACTAAATATTATATTCACATTTAAAAAAAATTAAAATTAATATATTTTCAAAGGTTATAACCTTTGAAATTAAAAAAAAATCAAAAAATTAAATTTTTATGTTTTCATTCTTAAATAAAAACTATAAATCACTAAAGGCCTAAACACTTAAATCACTAAACCCCAAAACACCTAAATACTTAAACCATTAAACTAGTATATCCCAAATAATAAATAATAATCTCTATTTATTTGTATTCATTATAGTTTGTAATTATTCATTTAATTATTTATTAGTTTATTTTTATAGAATTATAAATTAAAAATAAATTATGAGGAAGACAAATATAATTTAAATAATTTACTTTTAATAACAAAAAATATAAACTTATAAAAAGATAGCAAAACATCAAAAAAATTATTATTTAGTAATATATTTTATTTTGATTTTGAATAAATTTACATTTTGCAAATATATTTTAAATAATATCTTTCTTTTAATAATAGTTTATTAATTTATTTTTTGATCATTAATATAATATTTATCAATATAATTGTTTATTTTGAATTTACAGATATATAATTTTAAGTTTATCATAACTAAATATAGTATTCACATATAAAAAAAATTTAAAAATTGTTATATTTTCAAATGTTATAACCTTCAAAAATGATAAAAGTAACAAAAATAAAATTTTTGTTTTATAATTGTTTAAATAAAACTTATAAACCATTAAATGCCTAAATAGATAAATCTCTAAACTCCTAAACCCGAAGCCCCTAAATACCTAAACCTTTAAACTCGTAAACCTTAAATATAATTGAAATAATTTATAGGAATAATAATTACAAAATAAATTATGAGTGACAAATATAATTTAAATAATATATTTTTCATCAAAAAAAATATATAAGCTTATAAAATGATGCAAAAACTAAAAAAAATTATTATTTATTAATAAATTTTACTTTGATTTTGAATCATTTTAGGTTTTTAATTATATTTTAATTTATATCTATCATATTAATAATAGTTTATTAATTTATTTTTAAATAATTGATATAATATTTTTGAATAAAATTGTTTATATTTATTTATATTATATATAGTTATAATAATTATTATTACTAAATATTGTATTCACATTTTAAAAAATTGTAAAATTATTATATTTTGAAATGTTATGACATTTGAAAATTTGAAAAAATATCAAACATAAATTTTTTATTATTTCATTGTTTGAATAAAAGCTATAAACCATTCAATGCCTAATTACTTAAATCAATAATTTCTAAATCTCGAAAACCCTAAATAGATAATTTTTTAAACAGGTATATCCTAAATAATAAATAATAAATCTCATTTTTATTTTTTTCATTATAATTTTAAATATTGATTTTAATTATTTATTTGTTTATTTTTAAGTAAATATTAAATACAAATAAATTATTATTTAGAAAAATATAATTTATATAAATTATTTTTCAACAATAAAATATAAAAAAACTTATTAAAAGAATAAAAAAATAAAAAACAAAAAATTATTATATAGTAATATATTTTACTTTGTTTCTGTATCAATTAAGGTTTTGTAATTATATTTTAATTGATATCTAAACATATTAATAATAGATTATTAATTTATTCTTTGATCATTATTAGAATATTTATCAATAAAAATATTTATATTTAATTTATATGATATATAAATTTAATAATTATTATAAGTAAATATTGTAATCACTTTTGAAAAAAATTTGAAAATATTTATATTTTCAAAGATTATAACCTTTGAACATGTGAAAAAACAAAAAAAAAATTATTATTTCATTGTTTAAATAAAACCTATAAATCACTAAATGCCTAAATACTTAAATCACTAAACTAAAATATCCTGATACCCCAATATAGATAATCATTTAAACGTGTATCCCCTAAATAATAATTAATAAATCTAATTTTTATTTGTTTTCATTTTAATTTAAGAAATTCATTTTGATTGTTATGTTTTATATATATATATATATATATATTAATTATAAAATAAATTATGAGTTAAAAATATAATTTTTAAAAATTGTTTTTCATCAAAAAATAGATAAGCTTATAAAAAGAATAAAAATTTAAAAACAAATAATTATTATTAAGTAATATATTTTGTTTTGCTTTTGAATCATTTTAGATTTTGATATTATATTTTAAGTAATATCAATCTTTTTGATAATCGATTTTTAATTTATTTTTTGATATTATTAGAATATCTATCAATAAAATTGTTTTATTGAATTTATTGATATATATAATTATTATATTATAAATAATATTTATTCACTTTTGAAAAAAAATTTAATAATTATTATATTTTCAAAGGTTATAACCTTTGAAAATATCAAAAAATAATAAAAATATATTTTTTTTATTTTTTTTCTTAAATAAAACCTATAAACCACTAAATGCATACACAGTTAAATCAGTAAACTCTTAAACCCTGTAATGCCTAAATACATAAAACATTAAACATCTATATACTACTTAATAATTAATAAATCTAATTTTTATTTCTATTTATTATAATTTTAAATATTCATTTTAATTATTTATTAGTTTATTTTTTTTTAAAATATTTATTACAAAATAAAGTATGAGTGCGACAAATATAATTTAATTAATTTATTTTTAATAAAAAAAATATATAGATCTAAAAGAAATAAAAATTTAAAAATTTAAAATTATTATACCGTAATATATTTTACTTTAATTTTGAAACAATTTGGGTTTTGTAAATATTTTTTAATTAATATCTATCTTTTATTAATAGTTTATTTATTTAATTTTTGATCATTATTATATTGTTGACAATAAAATTGTTTATATTGAATTTATATGATATATAATTATTAATATTAGTATAACTAAATATTGAATTCACATTTCAAAAAATTGTAAATATTATTATATTTTCAAATGATATAACCTATGAAAATGATAAAAATTATCGAGATTTTTTTTGTTATTTTATTTTTTTATATAAAACCTAAAAACCACTAAAAGCCTAAAACATAAATCGTTAAACTTCGAATGACAAAACCTCTAAATACTTAAACTATTAAACTGGTATACATTAATAAAAATATTAAATCTCATTTTAATTTTTCTTTAGTATAATTTTAAATTTTTATTTTAATTATTTATCAGTTTATTTTTATAGAAATATTAATTACAAATAAATTATTAGTGAGACAGATCTAATTTAAATTAA
Source organism: Sapria himalayana (assembly GCA_029783825.1). Classification (NCBI taxonomy): domain Eukaryota; kingdom Viridiplantae; phylum Streptophyta; class Magnoliopsida; order Malpighiales; family Rafflesiaceae; genus Sapria; species Sapria himalayana. Next base: position 20,070 of record JAREIK010018707.1, read on the forward strand.
ACTGGTATCCCTAAATAATAAATAATAAATAATAAATCTCATTTTTTTATAATAATTTTAAATTTTCATTTTAATATTTATTTGTTTATTTATATATAAATATTAATTACAAATAAATTATGAGTTAGACAAATATAATTTATATAAATTATTTTTCATCAAAAAAATATTGATAAACTATTAAAAGAATAAAAAATTCAAAAACAAAAAATTATTATATAGTAATATATTTTTCTTTGCTTCTTAATCATTTTAAGTTTTATAATTATATGTTAATTAATATCTATCTTATTATTAATGGATTATTAATATATTTTTTGATTATTATTAGAATATTTATCAATAAAATTATTTATATTGAATTTATATAATATATAAATATAATGATTTGTATAATTAAATATTGTATTCACATTTGAAAAAAATTTAAAAATTATTATATTTTCAAAGGTTATAACCTTTGAAAATATCAAAAAAATAATAAAAATAATTTTTTTTTTATTTTATTTTTAAAAAAAACCAATAAACCACTCAATACTAGGGGTGCTCATGGGACGGGACGGGATGGGGATTATAAATCTCCAGTGCCTTCCCACAGTTCAGAGATTTTTTTTTGAAGATCCAGATTCGTCCCATAGGTTGAAAGTAATCGGACGGGACAGGATGGAGATTGGGGATTTTGGGTAGGAGAAAATGGTTCCGGGATGGAACGGAGTTCGGACATTTTTTTCAATTTATTTTCTTCAAACTAGCTAAGTTAGTTCTTGTCGAAACCTTTTATTGTAACATTTATCATTCCTTAGTTATATATCTTTCAAACTCAAATTGGGCCAATTTTGTTTTGTCAAATTGGTTGAATACCGCAAACGAGTTCCATTACCTTGTCAAAAGCTTTGATGTGCAGAAAAGGATAGAAATGTTAAATAGAATGGGACTGAGTTGTGTGCTTAATTTGGTTCTTTATTTTTTCACAAGTTGGTTTTGTTCAGCCGAGTGAAACTTAACCATAATAGCAATACTACATATTTTAAATAATTACATAAAATATTAAGGAATAGCTAAAGATGACCACAAACATTGGTAGCAACAATTACTACTTAGTAATTACTAAAATTAGGCAGCTTAATATAACAAAAAAATCAACTAATAACACCCATTATAATATCATTTCAAAGGTCCATCCAGGAATAGCAATGAAAATCCAAACCCAATTAATTATCTCTTCTACACTTTTCCCTTTTCTTCCTCCACTGTAGAAGGACAACCAAAGATGAATACGTGTTAATCATGCAGACATAAATTTCTTATATGAAAGAGTAATAAAAAACAAAATATTACCTCATAAAATTTAATACACCCATTCCAAATTTAGTTCGCCAACTAAGTTGCAAGAATATTTGGATCTTGAGACTCCTCTGAAAATTGTAATTGAACCATATTTTTATTAAATTGAATGAATAAAATAAGTAAAAGTGAAATTAAAATTTACAAGATTTGTATACTAACCTGATTCATTATCATCATGGTCTTGAACTAATTCTTCAATTTCAATAGGTTTGTTTGAGCTTCTCAACCAATCTTGTAGACATATGAAAACTTCAGCCGTAATAGGTGTTAAAGAACTCCTAAATTAATCTAAAGTTCTCCCTTCAGTGCTAAATGTAGATTCGTAGGCCACAGTAGATGCTTGGATAGCAAATACATCCCTTGCTATATTTTCCAAAGAAGGATACCTAACCTCATTACCTTCCACTAGTTTAGAAGATCAAAATCAATTCTATTTTTTTCAAGTTTGTTCTCCAAGTACCTATCCAACTCTTCCAAAGCTGTAACTTTTTGTTATTTCTCCAATTCAACAAAAAAAATCATCAACATAAGTATCACTACCATCAAAGAAATCATCATTTTTCTTCAACACAGTAGAAGAGAAATAATCTTCTTTTGATTCATCTCATTTAAATCTTTATAATCATCCATCATCTAATTTAAAGCATTTATAACCTTTTTCACCATATCCCTAGCCAATTCCTCTTCATAATTCTAAGTGTACTTAACCTTGAGATATTTGAGCTTATATCTAGGATCCAACACTACTGCTACAAAAAGCATAATATTTGTTGATTGAAGAGAACCCCAATATTTGTTGAATTTATGCCTCATTTTCATACCCATTTCAGAAACCATTATGTCTCTTCTATTTTCACAAATCTCAATATTTTTCAAAATTTGAATAATCTCAAGAAAATAAACACTAGAGGTAGAATATTATGAGCCAGAAATTTACAAGTTACCTCATAAAATGTTTTCAAGAAACCAGCAAAAATTTTGGCATTTGTTCAGTCTCTCTCAGTTGGAACGTTTGAACCAAACTCCTTCAAAACCTTTTGTCTTTGCCCTCCAACTTATCAAATTCTTTTTGATATTTTATATCAGTTTGTAGCATCAAATAAGTTGAATTCCATCTTGTTGGACAATCTAAATGCAATGAAGAATCATATTTCAAGTTTGCTTCTTCAACACATAACTTAAACATATCTAATCTTTTAGGAGTGCTCCTCACATATTTCACCACATCTCTTATTTTTGAATAGCACCCTCAACTACTGAATGCCATCTCTGACAATTATGTTTAAAATATGAGCACAATATCTCATATGAAAATGCTCACCTTTCAAAGGTACAACACTTTTCTTCACAAGCCTTTTTTTCAATTGTTTAACTGGAACATCATTATTTGATGCATTGTCAACCATAATGAACATCAACAATCTCAACCCCCATTCATTCATGCAAAACTCAATAGCATTTCTAATATTAAGTCCATAATAACTTTTAATTACACAAAAGTTCAAAAGCCTTTTATGCATATTTTAATGAGAATCAATGAAATGAACATTCGAACATATATAAGACAAATTTTGAATGCTATTCCAAGTGTTGGTAGTCAATGAAACTCTACAACAATGTGATGATATGCTATCAAATAATTTCTTCTTTTCCTTCACAAACAATAAAAACAATCCCCTAGTAAAGAGTGCCTAGATGGAATTTTAAATTTATGCCCACTAACTTCACAAAACTTTTTAAACTCATCCCTCTCAACAAAACAAAAAGGTAATTCATCTTTTATGATCATTTTCACCAAAGCCTCCCTAACTAGTTTTTGATCAAATTGCTAACAAGTTAATTTGTTATCCTCTGAACAAGTACCTTTAGTGAAACTCAACAAAGATTGTGACTTGTCTTTAGCTTTGTGAGCTTCTATTAATTCTTTTTTGTGTTGAAATTTGCTACAACTCTCTATCAAGTTTTTCCATAAACCCAAAGTACCTTGATCAGTTTTTGCCAAAAATTCTTTCATACACCATATACAAGCTACCCTACCAGTTTCATTTCCCTCTGAATCAACTAATATCTCATAAGTTTCCCAAACAGCAGATTATACTTTTTATGAACTTGAGGCTCAGATGTACCTGGACTTTCTTTTACAATTGGAATTGAAGATCCTGCCGTAACAATAGGAGGGTTCGTGAAAGGATGATGATTGGATTTACCAGTACTTTGATCATTTGAGATGTGATCATCTTCAATTTATTGTATTTTTTGTTTACCGCTGGATTGTGCAATCTTCATTGCCATTAATTACTATGTTATGTTAAGTATAAATACATATAAATATTTCAAACAAGCAAGCACTACAAAACATACTATAACACATTCAGCACACCCATTCGGCCCAACCACAACACCACAACCAATACTCAACAAACTAACTGAGACACATAATAATAATAATTAATCACTCAATTATCATTAGAAAAACAAACCAAAATGCTGATGGCATCTGAGACACGGTGGAGGCAACCAGAAGTGCGACGGACAAGGGCTGGACCTAAATGAACACGGCTGGAACAGCGTGAGGTGGCCTGGAACTCGTCGGAACAGCAATAGGTGCTTTGGAATTGGATGGGCAGTAGGGGAATTGGTGGCATCTTCATGTGTATATATATATATATATATATATATTAATGGTTCTAGTATCGATATTTTAGGACAGGATGGTTCTCGGGATGGATATTGCTTAAGATCTGGAACCGTCCCAAAAGAAAAAATACATGAAAGAATGAGACGGGAAAAGTCAAAGTCAACGGATTTTTATTAGTCCCAATTTTTTCGGGACAAGACTTCGGGTTTGGTCGTGAATCTCCGAGTCCCATGAGCAGCCCTACTAAATACATATAAAGTTAAATCAGTAAACTCCTAAACCCCATAATGCTATAACATAAACCATTAAACCGCTAATACTACTTAATAATTAATAAATCTATTTTTATTGCTATTTATTATATTTTTAAATATTCATTTTAATTATTTATTAGTGTATTTATTTAGAAATATTTATTACAAAATAAATTATCAGTGGAACAAATATAATTTAAAGAATATATTATTTATCTAATAAAAATATACGCTTATAAAAGAAGTATAAATTTAAAAATTAAAAATTATTATCAAGTAATATAAGTTACTTTAATTTTGAATCAATTTGGGTTTTGTAAATTAAAAATATATTTTAAATAATATCTATCTTAATATTAATAGTTTATAAATTTAATTTTTTATCATTATTATAATATCTATCAATAAAATTTTTTATATTAAATTTATATGATATATAATTATTAATATTATTATAAAAAATATTATAATAAAAGTTCATAAAATTTTAAATATTATTATATTTTCAAATGTTATAACCTATGAAAATGATAAAAAATTATAGAAATTTTTTAGTTATTTTATTTTTTAAATAAAACCTATAAACCACTAAAAGCCTAAAAACATAAATCACTAAACTCATATCGGAAAAACTTCTAAATACTTAAATCATTAAGCTAGTATACATTAATAATAAATCATAAATCTCATTTTAATTTTTATTCAGTATAATTTTAAATTTTATTTTAATTATTTATCAATTTATTTATAGAAATATTACTAACAAAATAAATTATTTGTGAGACAGATCTAATTTAAATTAAACTAATATCTCTAAATAATAATAATAAATCTCATTTTTTTTTCATTATAATTTTAAATATTCATTTTAATTATTTATTTGTTTATTTATACATAAATATTAATTACAAAATAAATTGAGTTAGACAATATAATTTATATAAATTTTTCATCAAAATTATTGATAAACTTTATAAAAGAAAAAAAATTTCAAAACAAAAAAATTATTATATAGTAATATATTTTGATTTTCTTCTGAATCATTTTAGGTTTTGTAATTATATTTTAATTGATATCTATCTTATTAATAATAGATTATTAATTTATTTTTGATCATTATTAGAATATTTATCAATAAAATTTTTTATATTGAATTTATATGATATATAAATATAATGATAATTGTAACTAAATCTTGTAATCACATTTATAAAAAAAAATTAAAATTTATTATATTTTCAAAGGTTATAACCTTTGAAAATATCAAAAAATAATTAAAATAACCTTTTTTTTATTTTATTTTTTAAATAAAACCTATAAACAACTAAATGCATACACAGTTAAATCAGTAAACTCCTAAACCTCATAATGCATAAATACATAAACCATTAAACCGCTATATACTACTTAATAATTAATAAATCGAATATTTATTTCTATTTATTATAATTTTAAATATTCATTTTAATTATTTATTATTTTAAATTTATAGAAATATTTATTAAAAATTAAATTATGAGAGCGACATATATATTTTAATTAATTTATTTTTTATCAAAAAAAAATATATTCTTATAAAAGATGTACAAATTTAAAAATTAAAAATTATTATCTAGTACTCTATTAACTTTAATTTTGAATCATTTTGGGTTTTGTAAAATTTTTTTAATTATTATAAATATTTTTATTAATAGTTTATTAATTTAAATTTTGATCATTATTATATTATCTATCAATAAAATTATTTATATTGAATTTATATGATATATTAATTATTAATATTATTATAACAAAATATTGTATTAAAATTTCAAAAATTTTAAATATTATTATATTTTTAAATGTTATAACCTATGAAAATGATAAAAAATTATAGAAATTTTTTTTGTAATTTTATTTTTTTAAATAAAAACTATAAACCACTAAAAGCCTAAAAACATAAATCGCTAAACTCTTAACGACAAAACCTCTAAATACTTAAATCATTAAAGTTGTATATATTAATAATAAATCATAAATCTCATTTTAATTTTTATTGAGTATAATTTTAAATTTTTATATTAATTATTTATCAATTTATTTTATAAAAATATTAATTACAAAATAAATTATTAGAGAGACATATCTAATTTAAATTAAACAGGCATCCCTAAATAATAAATAATAAATAATAAATCTCATTTTTTAATTATAATTTTAAATATTCATTTTAATTATTTATTTGATTATTTATATATAAATATTAATTACAAAATAAATTGAGTTAGACAAATATAAATTATATAAATTATTTTTCATCAAAAAATGATTGATAAACTTTTTAAAAGAAAAAAACGCAAAATAAAAAATTATTATATAGTAATATATTTTGCTTTGCATGTAAATCATTTTAGGTTTTGTAATTATATTTTAATTGATATCTATCTTATTAATAATATATTATTAATTTATTTTTTGATCATTATTAGAATATTTATCAATAAAATTGTTTATATTGAATTTATATGATATATAAATATAATGATTATTATAACCAAATATTGTATTCACATTTAAGAAAAATTTAAAAATTATTATTTTTCAAAGGTTATAACCTTTGAAAATATCAATAAATAATAAAAATAAATTTGTTATTATTTAATTTTTTTAATAAAACCTATAAACCACTAAATGCATACACAGTTAAATCAGTAAACTCTTAAACCTCATAATGCCTAATTACATAAACCATTAAACCGCTATATAATACTTAATAATTAATAAATATAATTTTATTTCTATTTATTATAAATTTAAATATTCATTTTAATTATTTAATTAGTTTATTTTATAGAAATATTTATTACAAATTAAATTATGAGAGTGACATATAGATTTTAATTAATTTATTTTTAAACAAAAAAAATATATGCTTATAAATGAAGTAAAAATTTAAAAATTAAAAATTATTATCCAGTAATATATTTTACTTTATTATGAATAAATTTTGGTTTTGTAAATATTTTTTAATTAATTTCAATCTTTTTATTATTAGTTTATTAATTTAAATTTGATCATTATTATAATATCTATCAATAAAATTATTTATATTGAATTTATATCATTTATAATTACTAATATTTTTATAACTAAATATTGTATTCACATTTCAAAAAATTTTAAATATTATTATATTTTCAAAGGTTATAACCTATGAAAATGCAAAAAATTTACAAATATTTTTTTGTTATTTTATTGATTAAATAAAACCTATAAACCACTAAATGCCTAAAAACCTAAATCGCTAAACTCCTAAAAGACAAAACCTCTAAATACTTAATACATTAAACTAGTATAAATTAATAATAAATCATAAATATAATTTTAATTTTTATTCAGTATAATTTTAAATTTATATTTTAATTAATTTTTAGTTTATTTTTATAGAAATATTAAATACAAAATAAATTATTAGTAAGACAGATCTAATTTAAATTAGACCGGTATACCCTAAATAATAAATAATAAATCTCATTTTTAATTATAATTTTAAATATTCATTTTTATTATTTATTTGTTTATTTTTAGAAAAATATTAATTAACAAATAATCTGAGTTACACAAATATAATTTATATAAATTATTTTACATCAAAATATTATAGTTAAACTTTTTAAAACAAAATAAAATTCAAAATAAAAAATTATTTTATAGTAATATATTTTTCGTTGCATCTGAATCATTTAAAATTTTGTAATTATATTTAATTGATATCTATCTTATTAATAATAGATTATTAAGTTATATTTTCATCATTATTAGAATATTTATCAATAAAAATGTTTATATTGAATTCATATGATATATAAATATAATGATTATTATAACTAAATATTGTATTCACTTTTGAAAAAAATTTAAAATTATCACATTTTCAAAGGTTATACCTTTGAAAATGTGAAAAAATAAAAAAAAAATATTTTTCTTTGTTATTATATTGTTTAGAATAAAACATATACACCACTAAATGCCTAAGCATTTATATCACTAAACTACAATATCCCGATACCTCTATATATATAATTTTTTAAATCAGTATACCTTAAATAATAATTAATAAATTTCATTTTTATTTGTTTTCATTATAATTTAAAAAATTCATTTTGATTGTTTAGTTTTTTATTTTTATATATGTATTAATTATAACATAAATTATGAGTTAAAAATATAATTTATAAAAATTATTTTCATCAAAAAATTAATAAGCATATAAAAAGAATAAAAATTTAAAAACAAATAATTATTATTTAGTAATAGATTTTGCTTTGATTTTGAATTATTTTAGGTTTTGATATTATATTTTAAGTAATATCAATCTTATTCATAATAAAATTTTAATTTATTTTATGATAATTATTAGAATATCTATCAATAAAATTGTTTATATTGAATTTATATGATATATAATAATAATTATTATTATTATAAATAAATATTGTATTCACTTTTGAAAAAAATTAAAAATTATTATATTATCAAAGATTATAATCTTAAAAAATGAGAAAAAATAATAAAATAAATTTTTAGTTATTTTATTTTTTAAATAAAACCTATAGAACATAAAATGCTTACTTACTTAAATTAGTAAGCTCATAAACCCTGAAACCCCTAAATACATAAACATTTTAACATCTATATACTACTTAATAAATAATAAATCTCATTTTTATTTCTATTTATTATAATTTTAAATATTCATTTTAATTATTTATAGTTTAATTATTTAGAAAAATTAATTACAAAATAAATTGCGAGTAAGACAAATATTATTTAAATAATTTATTTTTAATCAAAAAAAATATAAGCTTATAAAAAGAATGATAAATTTAAAAATTAAATATTATTATTTAGTAATATATTTTGATTTGATTTTGAATAATTTTTTGTTATGTAAATATATTTTAATTAATATTTATATTATTAATAATTGTTTATTAATTTAATTTTTGATCATTACTATAATATCTATCAATAAAATTATTTATATTGAATTTATATGATATATAATCAGAAAGATTAATATAATTATACATGGTATTTACATTTCAAAAGATTTTAGAAATTATTTTATTTTCAAAGGTTATAACCTTTCAAAATCTAAAAAAAATCAAAAAAAATTTTTGTATTTTTATTATATAAATAAAACCTATATACCACTAAATGCCTTAAAACATAAATTGCTAAACTCCTAAACGACAAAATTCCTAAATAATCAAACCAATAAACCTTTATACCACATATAATAAATCATAAATCTCATTTTAATTTGTATTCATTATCATTTTAATTATTCATTTTAATTATTAATTAGTTTATTTTTTATAGAAATATTAATTACAAATTAAATAATGAGCGAGACAACTATATTTTAATAATTTATTTTAATCAAAAAAAAATATAAGTATATAAAAAGATGTAAAAATTTAAAAAGAAAAAATTCTTAGTTAGTAATATATTTTACTTTAATTTTGAATCATTATATATAGTTTTGCAATTATATTTTAATTGCTATCAATCTTATTAATAATAGTTAATTAATTTGTTATTTGATCAATTTTATAATAACTATCAATAAAATTACTTATATTGAATTTAAATGTCTTGTAATTATTATGATTATTATAATTAAATATTATATTTACATTAGAAAAAAATATAAAAATTATTATATTTTCAAAAATTATAACATTCAAAAATGATAATAAATCACAAAAATAATTTTTTTATTATTGTATTTTTTAAATATAACATATAAACCATAAAATGCCTAATCATTTAAATCTCTAGACTCCTAAACCCCAAAAACCCCTAAATACTTAAACCATTAAACCTATATAACCTAAATAATAAATAATAAATTTCATTTTTATTTGTATTCATTATAATTTAAAATATTCATTTTAATTATTTTTTAGTTTATTTTTATAGAAATATTAATTACAAAATAAATAATGAGTGAGACATATATAATTTTAATATATTATTTTTTATGAACAAAAATATAAGCTTATAAAAAAAATAAAATTTTAAAAATTTAAAATTTTATTTAGTAATATAATTTACTTTGATTTTGAATTATTTGGGTTCTACAAATATATTTTAATTAATATCTATCTTATTAATAATAGTTTATTAATTTATTTTTTGATCATTATAATAATATATATTAATAAAATTTTTTATTTTAAATTTACATCAAATATAATTATTAAGATTATTATAACTAAGTATTGTATTCATATTTTAGAAAGATTAAAAAATAATTATATTTTCAAAGGTTATAACCTTTGAAAATCAAGATAATTCATAAAAATATTTTTTTTGTTATTTCATTGATTAAATAAAACCTATAAACACCTAAATGTGGAAACATATAAATCAATAAACTTTTTAACCCCATAACCACAAAAAACTTAAACCATTAAATAGGTATACATTAAATAATAAATGATAAATCTCTTTTTATTAGTATTCATTATAATTTTAAATATTCATTTTAATTATATATCAATTTATTTTGATAGAAATATTAATTACAAAATAAATTATTAGTGTGATAGATATAATTTAAATAATTTATTTTTCATCAAAAAAATATATATGCTTATAAAATGAGATATAATTTTTAAAATAAAAAATTATTATTTAGTAATATATCTTATTTTGATTTTGACTTATTTTAGATTCTACAATTATATTTTAATTTATATCATTCTTATTAATACTAGTTTATTTATTTATTTATCATTATTATAATATCTATTAATAAAATTATTTATATTTAGTTTACATTAGATATAATTATTAAGATTATTATAACTAAATATTATATTCACATTTAAAAATATTTAAAATTATTATATATTAAATGGTTACAAACTTCAAAAATTAAAAAAAAATCAAAAAATTAAATTTTTTGTTTTTTAATTCTATAGATAATAACTATAAATCACTAAAGGTCTAAACACTTAAATCACTAAACTCCTAAACCAATAAACACCTAAATACTTAAACCATTAAACCGGTATATCCTGAAGAATAAATAATAAATCTCAATTTTATTTGTATTCATTATAATTTTAAATAATTATTTTAATTATTTATTAGTTTATTATTATAGAATTATAAATTACAACATAAATTATATGTAAGAAAAATTAATTTAAATAATTTATATATAATAACAAGAATATAAAGTTATAAAAAAAGCAAAACATTATAAAAATTATTATTAAGTAATATATTTTACTTTGATTTTGAATAAATTTAGATTTTGCAAATATGTTTTAAATAATATCTATCTTATTAATAATAGTTTATTAAATTTTTTTTGATGATTATTATAATATCTAGCAATGTAATTATTTATATTGAATTTAAATGACTTATAATTTTATATTAACTAAATATTATATTTACATTTGAAAAGAATTTCAAAATTAATATATTTTCAAAGGTTATAACCTTCAAAAATTAAAAAAATAATAAAAATAAATTTTTTGTTATATCATTGTTTAAATAAAACTTATAGACCACTAAATGCCTAAACACATAAACCTCTAAACTCCTAAACACAAAAGCCCCTAAATACTTAAACCATTAAACTCGTAAACATTAAATATAATTTAATTAATTTATTAAAATATTAATTACAAAATAAATTATGAGTGATACAAATATAATTTAAATAATTTATTTTTCATCAAAAAAAATATAAGCTTATAGAAAGAAGCAAAAACTAAAAAAAATTATTATTTAGTAATAAATTTTACTTGGATATCATATCTATCAATAAAATTGTTTATATTTAGTTTATATTATATATAATTATAATGATTATTATTACTAAATATTGCATTCACATTTTTAAAAAATTTTAAAATTATCACATTTTCAAAGGTTATACCCTTTGAAAATGTGAAAAAATATCAAAAATAATTTTTTTGTTATTTCATTGTTTAAATAAAACCTATAAACTACTAAATGCATAAAACCATAAATCGCTAAAGTCATAAAAGAAAAAAACTATCGGTACTTAAAATATAAAACTGGTATACATTAATAATAATTCATAAATCTTTTTTTATTATTTATTCAGTATAATTTTAAATTTTTATTTTAATTATTTGTCAGTTTATTTTTATAGAAATATTAATTACAAAATAAATTATTAGTGAGACAGATCTAATTTAAATTAAACCGGTATCCGTAAATAATAAATAATAAATAATAAATAATAAATAATAAATAATAAATATTGTTTTTTTTTTCATTATAATTTTAAATATTCATTTTAATTATTTATTAGTTTATTTATATATAAATATTAATTACAAAATAAATTGAGTTAGACAAATATAATTTATATAAATTATTTTTCATCAAAAAATTATTGATAAACTTTTTAAAAGTAAAAAAAATTTCAAAACAAAAAATTATTATATACTAATATATTTTGCTTTTCTTCTAAATCATTTTAGGTTTTGTAATTATATTTTAATTGATATCTATCTTATTAATAATAGGTTATTAATTTATTTTTTGATCATTATTAGAATATTTATCAATAAAATTGTTTATATTGAATTTATATGATATATAAATATAATGATTATTATAACTAAATATTGTATTCACATTTAAAAAAATTTGTAAAATTATTATATTTTCAAAGGTTATAACCTTTGAAAATATAAAAAAAATTATAAAAATAAATTTTTTATAATTTTATTTTTTTAATAAAACCTATAATCCACTAAATGCATACACTGTTAAATTAGTACACTTTTACACATCATATTGCCTAAATACATAAACCATTAAACTGCTATATTCTACTTAATAATTATTAAATCTAATTTTTATTTCTATTTATTATAATTTTAAATATTAATTTTAATTATTTATTTGTTTATTTTTATAGAAATATTTATTACAAATTAAATTATGAGAGCGACATATAGATTTTAATTAATTTATTTTTAATCAAAAAAAATATATGCATATAAAATAAGTAAAAATTTAAAAATTAAAAATTATTATCAAGTAATATATTTTACTTTATTTTGAATCAATTTGGGTTTTGTAAATATTTTTTAATTAATTTCAATCTTTTTATTAATAGTTTATTAATTTAAATTTGATCATTATTATAATATCTATCAATAAAATTATTTATATTGAATTTATATCATATATAATTACTAATATTATTATAACTAAATATTGTATTCACATTTCAAAAAAAATTAAATATTAATATATTTTAAAAGGTTATAATCTATGAAAATGCGAAAAATTTTTTTTGTTATTTTATTGATTAAATATAACCTATAAACCACTAAATGCATAAAAACATAAATTCCTAAACCCATAAACAACAAAACCTCTAAATACTTAAACTATTAAACTGGTGTACATTAATAAAAAATCATAAATCTCAATTTAATTTTTATTAACTATATTTTTAAATTTTATTTTAATTATATATCAGTTTATTTTTATAGAAATATTAATTACGAAATAAATTATTAGTGTGATAGATCTAATTTAAATAATTTATTTTTCATTAAGAAAAAAATATATACTTATAAAAAGAAGCAAAATTTTAAAAACAAAAATTTATTATTTAGTAATATATTTTATTTTTTTTGTATCATTTTTGTTTTGTAATTATATTTTTATTTATATAATTCTTATTAATAATAGTTTATTAATTTTTTATTGATCATTATTATAAAATCTATTAATAAAATTATTTATATTGAGTTTACATTATATATAATTATTAAGATTATTATTACTGAATATTATATTCACATTTAAATAAAATTAAAAATTATTATAATTTCAAAGGTAATAACCCTCAAAAATTATAAAAAATCAAAAAATTAAATTTTTTTTTTCACTCTTTAAATAAAAACTATAAATCACTAAAGGCCTAAACACTTAAATCACTAAACCCCAAAACACCTAAATACTTAAACCATTAAACTAGTATATCCTGAACAATAAATAATAAATCTGTATTTTATTTGTATTCATTATAGTTTTAATTATTCATTTTAATTATTTATTAGTTTATTTTTATAGAATTATAAATTAAAAATAAATAATGAGGAAGACAAATATAATTTAAATAATTTACTTTTAATAAAAAAAATATAAACTTATTAAAAGAAGCAAAACATCAGATAAATTATTATTAAGTAATATATTTTATTTTGATTTTTAATAAATTTACATTTTGCAAATATATTTTAAATAAAATTTTTCTTATTAATAATAGTTTATTAATTTATTTTCTGATCATTAATATAATATCTATCAATATAATTGTTTATATTGAATTTACATGATATATAATTATTAAGATTATCATAACTAAATATTGTATTCACATATAAACAAAATTTAAAAATTGTTATATTTTCAAAGGTTATAACCTTAAAAAATGATAAAAAATAACAAAAATAAATTTTTTGTTATATCATTGTTTAAATAAAACTTATAAACCATTAAATGCCTAAACACATAAATCTCTAAACTCCTAAACCCCGAAACCCCTAAATACTTAAACCTTTAAACTCTTAAACCTTAAATATAATTTAAATAATATATTGAAATATTAATTACAAAATAAATTATGAGTGATACAAATATAATTTAAATAATTTATTTTTCATCAAAAAAAAATATAAGCTTATAAAAAGAAGTAAAAACTAAAAAACAAAAATTATTATTTAATAATAAATTTTATATTGTTTTTGAATCATTTTAGGTTTTTTAATTATATTTTAATATATATCTATCATATTAATAATAGTATATTAATTTATTTTTTGATAATTGATATCATATCTATCAATAAAATTTTTTATATTTAGTTTATATTATATATAATAATAATGATTATTATTACTAAATATTGTATTCACATTTTTAAAAAAATTTAAAATTATTATATTTTCAATGATAATAATATTTAATAATGTCAAAAAATAAAAAATAATATTTTTTTTGTTATTTCATTGTTTAAATAAAACATATAAACCACTAAATGTCTAAGCACTTAAATCAATAAACTACAAAATCCCTATACCCCTATATAGATAATCCTTTAAACCAGGATACCCTAAATAATATTTAATAAATCTAATTTTTATTTGTTTTCATTATAATTTAAAAAATTAATTTTGATTGTTTAGTTTTTTATTTTTAGATATTTATTAATTATAAAATAAATTATGAGTTAAAAATATAATTTATTAAAAATATTTTTCATCAAAAAATAGATAAGGTTATAAAAATCATAAAAATTTAAAAACAAATAATTATTAATTAGTGATATATTTGATTTGCTTTTGAATCATTTTAGGTTTTGATATTATATTTTAAGTAATACAATCTTATTCATAATAAATTTTTAATTTATTTTTTGATAATTATTAGAATATCTATCAATAACATTGTTTATATTGATTTTATATGATATATAATTATTATGATTATTATAAATAAATATTGTATTCACTTTTGAAAAAAATTTAAAAATTATTATATTTTTAAAGGTTATAATCTTAAAAAATGAGAAAGAATATAAAAAATAAATTTTTTGTTATATCTTTTTTAAATAAAACCTTTAGACCAATAAATGTTTACTTACTTAAATCAGTAGATTATAAAACCCGAAACCCCTAAATACATAAATCTTATAACAGTTGTATACTACCTAATAAATAATAAATCTCATTTTTATTTCTATTTATTATAATTTTAAATATTCATTTTAATTATTTATATTTTACTTTTTTAGAAAAATTAATTACAAAATAAATTTCGAGTGAGATAGATATTCTTTATATAATTTATTTTTAATCATAAAAAATATAAGCTTATAATAAGATGGAAAAAATTAAAATTAAAAATTATTATTTAGTAATATATTTTTATTTGAATTTGAATCATTTTTGTTATTTAAATATATTTTAATTAATATTTATATTATTAAGAATAGTTTATTAATTTGATTTTTGATCATTATTATAATATCTATCATTTAAATTATTTATATTGAATTTATATGATATATAATTAATAAGATTAATATTATTATACATGGTATTCACATTTCAAAAGATTTTAAAAATTATTTTATTTTCAAAGGTTATAACCTTTCAAAATCTAAAAAAAAAATCAAAAAAAAAATTTTGTATTTTTATTATATAAATAAAACCTTTATACCACTAAATGCCTAAAAACATAAATTGCTAAACTCCTAAATGACAAAACCCCTAAATAATCGATCCATTAAACCGGTATACCATATATAATTGTTGGGCAATTGTGCTTCCACGGTAGTGAGATTGAGATACAAAAAACACAGAAACAACAGAAAACAAGCAATAGATATATCCCAATTCAGCAACCAACCAAGATAGAATCAAAAAATGAGAAATAAACACCGAAAACAACGTGCTTCACTACTCGCTTAGTACGACTAGCTAAATCCACCAGAAAATGCTTTTGCATTACAAATTAAATCAACAAAACTATCTTACAGTGTGCAGCACAGAGAATAGTTGCGATAAATCACACAGATAGAAGGGAGTGAGACGATCAACAATTCCACGGGTCCAAAAACAGCCACCGGAAAATAAAATTATAAAACATTTTATATTAAAAGTTATTTTGGTTCATTTAACCGGAGTGGGTTGGATCATGAGACTAGTCAGGTTCTGCTCCAATTTTGACCCATTGTCCAGTAAGCGAGACCTCCGTTATTGTGCTACTACTACATCCCCGGCCACCTAATATTTCCTTTCCTGCACTTACATTAAAATATTAAAAAAGAAAAAATATTTGTTTATACAAACAGATTATCAAAAAATAAATTACATATACAACAATAATAAATCTTAAATCTCATTTTAATTTGTATTCATTATAATTTTAAATATTAATTTAAAATATTTATTAGTTTAATTTTTACATAAATATTAATTACAAAATAAATAATTAGTCAGACAAATATAATATTAATAATTTATATTTAATAAAAAAAATATAATCTTATAAATAGAACTAAAAATTTAAAAACAAAAAATTATTATATTGTAATAAATTTCACATTGATTTTGAATCAGTTTAGGTTTTGTAATTATATTTTAATTTATATATATCATATTAATAATAGTTTATTAATTTATTTTTTGATAATTGATATCATATCTATCGATAAAATTATTTATAATTAGTTTATATTATATATAATTATAAAGATTATTATTACTAAATATTTTATTCACATTTTAAAAAAATTTTGAAATTATTATATTTTCAAATGTTATAACCTTTGAAAATGTTAAAAAATAACAAAAATATTTTTTTTGTCATTTCATTATTTAAATAAATCCTATTAACCACTAAATGCCTAAATACTTAAATCAATAACTCCTGAAATTTATATTTATCAATAAAATATTTATATTGAATTTATATGATTTATAAATATAATGATTATTATAAGTAAATATTGTATTCACTTTTGAAAAAAATTAAAAAATTATTATATTTTCAAAGGTTATAACCTTTTAAAATATCAAAAAATAAAAAAAATAAATTTTTTGATATTTTTTTTAAATAACACGTATAAACCACTAAATGCATGCACAGTTAAATCAGTAAACTCCCTAACCCCGTAATGCCAAAATACATAAACCATTAAACTGCTCTATACTACTTAATAATTAATAAATCTAATTTTTAATTCTATTTATTATAATTTTAAATATTTATTTTAATTATTTATTTATTTATTTTTATAAAATATTTATTACAAAATAAATTATGAGTGCGACAAATATAATTTAAAAAATATATATGCTTATAAAAGAAGTAAAAATTTAAAAATTAAAAATTGTTATCCAAAAATATATTTTACTATAATTTTGAATCAAGTTGGGTTTTATAATTATTTTTAATTAATATCTATCTTAATATCAATAGTTTATAAATTTAATTTTGATCTTTATTATAATATATATCAATAAAATTGTTTATATTGAATTTATATGATATATAATTATTAATATTTTTATAACTAAGTATTGTATTCACATTTCAAAATATTTTAAATATTATTATATTTTCAAAGGTCATAACCTATGAAAATGAGAAAAAATTATAGAAAATTTTATTGATATTTTATTTTTTTAAATAAAACGTATAAACCACTAAAAGCCTAAGAAGATAAATAGCAAAAATCCTAAATGAAAAAACCTTTAATACTTAATCCATTAAACTGGTATACATTAATAATAAATCATAAATCTCATTTTAAATTTTATTCAGTATAATTTTAAATTTTTATTTTAAATATTTATCAGTTTATTTTTATAGAAATATTAATTACAAAATAAATTATTAGTGAGAAATATCTAATTTAAATTAAACTGGTATCCCTAAATAATAAATAATAAATCTCATTTTTTTTCATTATAATTTAAAATATTCATTTAAAATATTTATTTGTTTATTTTTTAAAATATATTAATTACAGAATAAATTATGAGTTAGACAAATATAATTTATATAAATAATTTTTCATCAAAAAATATACATAAATTTTTTAAAATAAAAAAAAATTCAAAATAAAAAATTATTATATAGTAATATATTTTGCTTTGCTTCTGAATCATTTTAGGTTTTGTAATTATATTTTAATTGATATGTATCTTATTAATAATAGATTCTTAATTTATTTTTTGATCATTATTAGAATATTTATCATTAAAATTGTTTATATTGAATTTATATGATATATAAATATAATGATTATTATAACTAAATATTATATTTACATTTGAAAATAATTTAAAAATTATCATATTTTTAAAGGTTAGCATCTTTGAAAATTAGATAAAATCACTAAAATAATTTTTTTTTGTTATTTTATTGTTTATATAAAAACTATAAACTACTTAATGCCTAAACGATTAAATCATTAAACTCCTAAACCTCAAAACCCTTAAATACTTAAACATTTAAACCATCTTTAAAGGTTTAAGTATTTATAAATAATATATAAATATCTATCAATAAATAATAGTTTATTAATTTATTTTTTTATCATTATTATATTTATATTTAGTTTATTAAAACCTATCAATAAAATAGTTTATTTTTAATTTACATGATATATAATCATTAAGTTTATTATAACTAAATATTGTATTCACATTTGAAAAGAATTTAAAAATTATTATATTTATAAAGATTATAACCTTCAAAATTGATAAAAAATTTGAAAAATAATTTTTTTGTTATTTCATTATTTGAATAAAACATATAAACTACTAAATGCCTAAACACTTAAATCACTAAACTCCTAAACTCATAAATACTTAAACCATTAAACTAGTATACCCTAAATAATTAATCATAAATCTCATTTTTATTTGTATTCATTATAATTTTAATATTCATTATAATTATTTATTAGTTTATTTTTATGGAAATATTAATTGCAAAATAAAATTATGAATGAGACAAATATAATTTAAATAATTTATCTTCATCAAAAAAATTTATAAGCTTATAAAAAGAATCAAAAATAAAAAAATAAAAAATTATTATTTAGTAATATATTTTTCTTTGATTTTGAATCGTTTTAGGTTTTGCAAATATATTTTAATTAATATATATCTTTTTAATAATAGTTTATTAATTTATTTTATGATCAATATTATAATATAGATAAATAAAATTATTTATATTGAATTTACATGATATTTAATTTTTATGATTATTATAATTAAATATTTTATTAACATTTGAAAAAAAATAAAAAATTATCATATTTTCAATGGTTATAACCTTGAAAATGAGAAAAAATCATAAAAATAATTTTTTTGTTATTTGATTTTTTAAATAATACGTATAAACCACAAAATATCTAAATACATAAATTACTAAAATCCTAAAACTTGTTACTGCTACACCACACACACATAGCGAGGGACCACAGTACACACGTGCTCATATCCTTGTCCATTTTGGCGTAGCATTTAGAGGGGCTAGCAAGTCCTAGAAGCAGCCACAAGTATGGGCCACCAGCTTGTAGAGTGCCCCACTAGCTAGCCGGGATGATAACATTCAGACAACTGACGTGACCGAGCAAAGTAGTCAGGAGAAAAGCCAGGAGTAGCTAGAAATGGGTCCCCCTAGCCCTATCAGGGAGCATAAAGTGCCACCCAACCATCGCCCAACAGGAGTAGTGGGTAATCCATGATTAATAAGAGAGCCGGAAAAATCTGAAGCATCACCAAGCAGGGCCAGTAAGCAATGGAGTCCAGACCAGCCACATGGGAGCGTAAGATTCAAACTTGTAGTTTATGTTTGTAGTCTTATTAGTATTTTGGAATTTGTATGCACCATGTACTTGTATAGATGGATCATGACATACTCACACACACAATCTTGTCTGTTCTCTATGTAGCATGCAATGAGGGAAACTGGACCCATAAGTATCTCTAAGTGGGGCCCATTAATGCATTTTGTAAGTTGTGTACCTAAATGATAAATAAAGTGTGTATTTTCAAAAAAAAACAAAAAAAATCATAAACCCGAAACTTTAAATCCTAAACATTAAACCATAAACTATAACCCTAATCCATAAACCCTAAATCCTAAATCTCATGTTTTTCACTTTTATAATCAAATGAATATTTGTTACATTTAACTTGAAATTCACAACTTTTAGGAATGTCACAGATTTATCTTTTTGTATATCTAACACAAAGTCATGACTCAAGGGGTGAGTTATGGATTCAGTCTCTTTCTTGATTTAGAATATTGTAGCATTAGCAATGGTCATGATTGTATATTTTGTCTATAGAACACAAAATCATATCGATGAGAATATGCCATAACTTGTGTCTCTCTGTTGAACATATTGTTATGGCACTAAGAATGATCATGAATACATGTTTAATCACTATAATACTGGGTCACAGTATTGGATATGACCATAGCTTGTGCATTTTATCTTTATATTGCAAAGTCATTGCACTAGGAATGATTGTAACTTTGGATTTTCCTCAATAGCAAAAGTCATGACCCTAGAAATAGTTAAAGCTCGAGTACTACTCTTTATAACTTTCTAAAGCTATAATTCTTGGGATTGGAAATATCATTATGGCTTTTTCCTTTGATTAGTGACCTCAAGTGTCAATATGCATGACTAATATTTTGAGCAATAATTAAAACCTTTTATACATTTGAATATGATTCATTTACACCTTTTTGGGTATTGTGAGCTTGTATACATAACTCATTTAATATAAAAATAAAGAAATGATACTTTTCATATTCATGAGGATATAAAAATGGCTTATACATGCCAATAAAATAAATTTTTTGATTCTTGATTAAAAGAGAGCTCATACTTCCTGCCCTGCTCAAACTGCCCAGTGGCTAGTTTGTTCTAATAGACTACAAGGTGGTTATTTTTTTAGAGGTGAACTATGTTTTAAAAAAATTGCTTTGAGTGTGTGCATGAGAGATATTTTAGAAGAAATTACAATAATCAATATAAATAGCATCCTCAACAACTAGCTATTTCAACACATAGGGGTATTACTTTGGTTTAGACTGTTAGCATGCATGAGTCAAATTACCTTTGATAGCCCAGTGATTCAACATCAAATATGATGAGACATAATAGATATAAAGTAAAAACTCCTATTATTTTGGTTATAGCTTTAGCAATCATTCTACAGTTGAGAGATGAACAAAATAAATTATTTTAATTATTCAATATAATTTTAATTTTTATTTTAATTATTTATCAGTTTATTTTTATATAAATATTAATTACAACATAAATTATTAGTGAGACAGATCTAATTTTTATTAAACCGGTATATCCTAAATAATAAAGAACAAATCTCACTTTTTTTAATTTTAATTTTAAATATTCACATTTTATTATTTATTTGTTTATTTTTATATAAATATTAATTTCAAAATAAATTATTAGTTACACAAATATAATTTATATAAATTATTTTTCATCAAAAAATTATAGATAAACTTTTTAAAAGAAGAAAAAATATCAAAACAAAAAATTATTATATAATAATATATTTTGCTTTGCTTCTGAATCATTTTAGGTTTTGTAATTATATTATAATTGATATCTATCTTATTAATAATATATTATTAATTTATTTTTTGATCATTATTAGAATATTTACCAATAAAATTGTTTATATTGAATTTATAGGATATATAAATATAATGATTATTATAACTAAATATTGAATTCACTTTTGAAAAAAATTTAAATATTATTATATTTTCTATGGTTATAACCTTTGAAAATATCAAAAAAATATAAAAATAAATTTTTTGTTTTTTTATTTTTTAAATAAAACCTATAAACTACTAAATACATACACAGTTAAATAAGTAAACTTGTTGAACCCATAATGTCTAAATACAGTAAAAATTTATTACAAAATATTTATTACAAAATAATTATTCATTTTAATTATTTATTAGTTTAATTTTATAGAAATATTTATTACAAAATAAATTATGAGTGTGACAAATATAATTTAAAAAATTTATTTATAATGGAATAATATATATACGCATATAAAATAAGTAAAAATTTAAAAATTTAAAATTATTATCCAGTAATATATTTTAATTTAATTTTGAATGAATTTGGGTTTTGTAAATAATTTTTAATTAATATCTATCTTTTTATTAAAAGTTTATTAATTTAATTATTGATCATTATTATATTATTTATCAATAAGATTGTTTATATTGAATTTATATGATTTAAAATTATTAATATTATTATAACTAAATATTATATTCACATTTCAAAAAATTCTAAATATTATTATATTTTCAAAGGTTATAACCTATGAAAATGATAAGAAATTATAGAAATTTTTTTTGTTATTTTATTTTTTAAATTAAACCTATAAACCACTAAAAGCCTAAAAACATAAATTACTAAACTCTTAAACGATAAAACCTCTAAATACTTATTCAATTAAACTGGTATAGATTAATAATAAATCATCAATCTCATTTTAATTTTTATTCAGTATAATTTTAAATTTTTATTTTAATTATTTATCAGTTTATTTTATAGAAATATTAATTACAAAATAAATTTTTAGTGAGATAGATCTAATTTAAATTAAAATAGTATCCCTAAATAATAAATAATAATAATAAATAATAAATAATAAATCTCATTTTTTTTCATTATAATTTTAAATATTCATTTTAATTATTTATTTGATTATTTATATATAAATTTTAATTACAGAATAAATTGAGCTAGACAAAAATAATTTATA
This sequence comes from Sapria himalayana, assembly GCA_029783825.1. Taxonomy (NCBI): domain Eukaryota; kingdom Viridiplantae; phylum Streptophyta; class Magnoliopsida; order Malpighiales; family Rafflesiaceae; genus Sapria; species Sapria himalayana. The sequence continues at coordinate 43,733 of JAREIK010018707.1, forward strand.
TAAATTATTTTTCATCAAAAAATTATAGATAAACTTTTTAAAAGAAAAAAAAAATTAAAACAAAAAATTATTATATAGTAATATATTTTGCTTTGCTTCTGAATCATTTTAGGTTTTATAATTATATTTTAATTGATATCTATCTTATTAATAAAAGATTATTAATTTATTTTTTGATCATTATTAGAATATTTATCAATAAAATTATTTATATTGAATTTACATGATATATAATTATAAAGATTATTATAACTAAATATTTTATTTACATTTGAAAATAATTTAAATATTATTATATTTTTAAAGGTTATCATCTTTGAAAATGAGATAAAATCACAAAAATAAATTTTTTGTTATTCTATTGTATATATAAAACCTATAAACAACTAAATGCCTAAATGCTTAAATCATTAAACTCCTAAACCCAAAAACCCCAAAACCCCAAAACCCATAAATACTTAAGCCATTAAACCATCTTTAAAGGTTTTGTATTTATAAATAATATATAAATATCTATCAATATATAATAGTTTATTAATTTATTTTTTAATCATTATTATATTTATATTAATATTTAGTTTATTAATATTTATCAATAAAATTGTTAATTTTTAATTTACAATATATATAATTATTAAGTTTATTATAACTAAATATTGTATTCACATTTGAAAAAAATTTAAAAATTATTATATTTATCAAGGTTATAACCTTCAAAATTGATATAAAATTTGAAAAATACTTTTTTTGTTATTTAATTATTTAAATAAAACATATAACCTACTAAATGCCTAAACACTTAAATCACTAAACTCCTAAACTCATAAATACTTAAACCATTAAACCGGTATACCCTAAATAATTAATCATATATCTCATTTTTATTTGTATTCATTATAATATCAATATTCATTTTAATTATTTATTATTTTATTTTTATAAAAATATTAATTGCAAAATAAAATTATGATTGAGACAAATATAATTTAAATAATTTATCTTCATCAAAAAAATTTATAAGCTTATAAAAAGAATCAAAATTTTAAAAAAAAAAATAATTATTCAGTAATATATTTTACTTTGATTTTGAATCGTTTTAGGTTTTGCAAATATATTTAATTAATATCTATCTTATTAATAATAGTTTATTAATCTATTTATGATTAGTATTATAATATCAATCAATAAAATTATTTATATTGAATTTTCATGATATTTAATTTTTATGATTATTATAAGTAAATATTGTATTAACATTTTAAAAAAAAAATAAAAATTATAATATTTTCAAATATTATATCCTTGAAAATGAGAAAAAATCATACAAATAATTTTTTTGTTATTTAATTATTTAAATAAAACCTATAAACCACAAAATACCAAAATACTAAACTTCTAAATTACTAAATTACTAAATTACTAAACCACAAAAATTATTTAATTTTTTTGTTATTTAATAATTATTTAATTATTTAAATTACTAAACTTCTAAACCCTGATACTGCTGCACCACACACATAGCAATGTACCACAATACACACGTGCACATATCTTGTCCATTTTGGTGTAGCATTTAGAGGGGCCAACAAGTCCTGGAAGCAACCAAAAGTATGGGCCACCAGTATGTAGATGGCCCCGCTAGCAAGCCGGGATGATAACATACAGACAACTGGTGAGTAGAACAAAGTGGTCGGGAGTAAACCCAGGAGTAGCTTGGAGTGGGTCCAACCAGCCCTATCAGGCAGCATAGAGGGTCACCCAACCATCACCGAACATGAGTAGCGGGTAATCCAAGATTAATTGGAGAGCCGGAAATATCCGAAGCATCACAAGCAGGGCCAGTAAACAATGGAGTCCAGACCAGCCACACGGGAGTGAAAGATTCAAACTTGTAGTTTATGTTTGTAGTCTTATTTGTATTTTTGACTTTGTATGCACCATGAACTTGCAGAGACGGATCATGACATACTCACACACACAATCTTGTCTGTTCTCTATGTAGCATGCAATGAGGGCAACTAGACCCATGAGTATCTCTAAGTGGGGCCCACTAATGCATTTTGTAAATACACATTAGGCGATGCTACACTCCCGGGAGCAAAAGACCCATCTTTATAGAATTTTGTAATTTTACTTGTATTCTAGCTTGGTTGTACGCGTAGATAATTAGACTATGAGATGGACCTCATCACACATGCACACTGATGCATGCATATTTTTTGATATTTTGTCGGTTCAATATACAGCCACTTCTTGGAGCTCGAGAGGAAGCATTCTAACCCAAGAGATACTCTTTTGAGGATCATTGGAGCAAAAGAATGTGGAATTCAGAGATTAGAATGAATTGACAAAGTGCCGTAGATATGGACTTGTGGATTTATGGGTATTAAGTTTTACATGTATTCGATTGCATAGCAATGACATAGGCAAATGGTTGATGTTGCATGCACACACATGTACAATCTTATATTTCATAGTTTTAATATGGTGCATCGTTCAGGTTCCTCCAAAAGGTTTTGACAAATCAGAATGGAAAGGACGCAGTGCGCATAAAAACTCAATGTCAACTCTAAAGTCCAGGAATGCCAGGTGATTTAGTTGTATTCGTAGGCTTGGAATTATTAGGCTTTATGTTTTTTTATATATTTATGCATAGAATCATTAAGGTGCATAGGATTTGGTGGGCTGGCCTAAATTAGTCTGCTTTTTAGTCTCTTATATGTTGTGTGCCTAAATGATAATTAAAGTGTGTATTTTCCCCAAAAAAAAGCAAAAAAAAACCATAAAATCTAAACTTTAAATCCTAAACATTAAATGATAAACAATAACCCTACTACATAAACCCTAAATCCTAAATCTCATGTTTTGCACTTTTATAATCAAATGATTAAGTGTTATATTTAAATTGAAATTCACAACTTTTAGGACTGTCACAGATTTATCTTTTTGTATATGTAACACAAAGTCATGACACAAGGGGTGAGTTATGAATTCAGTTCTTTCTTGCTTTAGATTATTCTAGCATTAATAATGGTCATGATTGTATATTTTGTCTCTAGAAAACAAAATCATATCGATGAGAATATGCCATAACTTGTGTCTCTCTGTTAAACATATTGTTATGGCACTAAGAATGATCATGAATACATATGTAATCACTATAATACTGGGTCACAGTATTGGATATGACCATAGCTTGTGAATTTTATCTTTATATTGCCAAGTCATTGCAATAGGAATGATTGTAAACTTTGGACATTCCTCGAGAGCAAAAGTCATGACCCTAGAAATAGTTAAAGCTCGAGTACTACTCTTTATAACTTTATATAGCTAAAATTCGTGGGATTAGAAATATCACTATGGCTTTTTCCTTTGATTTGTGACATCAAGTGTCAATATGCAAGACTAATATTTTGAGCAATGATTAAAACCTTTTATACATTTGAATACGATTCATTTACACCTTTTTGGGTATTGTGAGCTTGCATACATAACTCATTTAATATAAAAAAAAAAGAAATGATACTTTTCATATCCATTAGGATATAAAAAAAGGCTTAGACATGCCAATAAAATAATTTTTTTGATTCTTGATTGAAAGAGAGCCCATACTTCCTGCCATGCTCAAACCACCCTTGGGCTAGTTTGTTCTAATAGGCTACAAGGTTGTTATTTTTTTAGAGGTGAACTATGTTTTAAAAAAATTGCTTTGAGTCTGTGCATGAAAGATATTTTTGAAGAAATTACAATAATCAATATAAATAGCATCCTCAACAACTAGCAATTTCAACACATAGGGGGACAACTTTGGTTAGTCTGTTAGCGTACATGAGTAAAATTACCTTTGATAGCCCAGTGATTCAACATCAAATATGATGATACATAATAGAGATAAAGTAAAAGATCCTATTATTTTGGTTAGAGCTTTAGAAATCATTCTAGAATTGAGAGAGGAAAAAAATAAATTATTTTAAATATTCAATATAATTTTAATTATTATTTTAATTATTTATCATTTATTTTTATAAAAATATTAATTACAAAATAAATTATTATTGAGACAGATCTAATTTAAATAAAACTGGTACATCCTAAATAATAAAGAATAAATCTCATTTTTTTTCCATTTAAATTTTAAATATTAATTTAGTTATTTATTTGTTTATTTTTATATAAATATTAATTACAAAATAAATTATGAGTTACACAAATTTAATTTATATAAATTATTTTTCATCAAAATAACATAGATATACTTTTTAAAATAATAAAAATTTCAAAACAAAAAGTTAATATATAGTAATATATTTTGCTTTTCTTCTGAATAATTTTAGGTTTTGTAATTATATTATAATTGATATCTATCAATAAAATAATAATAATAGTTTATATTTATCAATAAAATAAAAATATTTATATTTTATATTGAATTTATTTTTTTTGATATATAATAGAATATTTTATATTGAATTTATTTTAATAATAGCTTATTAATTTATTTTTTGATCATTATTAGAATATTTATCAATAAAATAGTTTATATTGAATTTATATGATATATAAATATAATGAATATTATAACTAAATATTGCATTCACTTTTAAAAAAAATTAAAAAATTATTATATTTTCAAAGGTTATAACCTTAAAAAATGAGAAAAAATAATAAAAATAAATTTTTTGTTATTTCATTTTTTTAATTAAAACCTATATATCATTAAATGTTTACTTACTTAAATTAGTAAGCTTATAAATCCCGAAACCCCTAAATACATAAACCTTATAACAACTATATACTACATAATAAATAATAAATCTCATTTTTATATCTATTTATTATAATTTTAAATATTCATTTTAATTATTTATAGTTTAATTTTTTAGAAAAATTAATTACAAAATAATTTCGAGTGAGACAAATATTATTTAAATAATTTATTTTAATAAATAAAAATATAAGCTCATAAAAACAAAAAAAAATTTAAATATTAAATATTATTATTTAGTAATATATATGGATTTGAATTTGAATCATTTTGTGTTATGTAAATATATTTTTATTAATATTTATATTATTAATAATAGTTTATTAATTTAATTTTTGATCATTATTATAATATATATCATTAAAATTATTTATATTGAATTTATGTGATATATAATTAGTAAGATTAATATAATTATACATGGTATTCACATTTCAAAAAATTTTAAAAATTATTTTATTTTCAAACGTTATAACCTTTGAAAATCAGAAAAAATCTAAAAAAAAAATTTTATTTTTATTATATAAATAAAACCTATAAACCACTAAATACCTAAAAACATAAATTGATAAACTCCTAAATGACAAAACTTCTAAATAATCAAACCATTAAACTGGGATAACACATAGTATAAATCATATATCTCATTTTAATTTGTATTCATTATAATTTTAAATATTCATTTTAATTATTTATTAGTTTATTTTTTATAGAAATATTAATTACAAAATAAATAATGAGGGAGACAACTATAATGTTAATAATTTATTTTTAATCAAAAAAAAAATATATAAACTTATAAAAAGATGTACAAATTTAAAAACAAAAATTATTATTTTGTAATATATTTTACTTTGATTTTGAATCATTATATATAGGTTTTGCAATTATATTTTAATTGCTATCAATCTATTAAGAATAGTTTATTAATTTATTATTTGATCATTTTATAATATCCACAATAAAATTACTTATATTGAATTTAAATGTCTTATAATTATTAAGATTATTAAACTAAATATTATATTTACATTTGAAATAAATTTAAAAATTATTATATTTTCGAAGGTTATAACCTTCAAAAATGATAAAAAATCACAAAAATAATTTTTATTATTTTATTATTTAAATAAAACTTATAAACCACTAAATGCTTAAACATTTAAATCACTAGACTCCTAAACCCCAAAACCCCCTAAATACTTAAACCATTAAACCTATATAACCTAAATAATAAATAATAAATCTTATTTTTATTTATATTCATTATAATTTTAAATATTCATTTAATTATTTTTTAGTTTATTTTTTTTGAAATATTAATTACAATATAAATAAAGAGTGAGACATATATAATTTAATTAAATTATTTTTTATGAAAAAAATATAAGCTTATAAAATAAACAAAATTCAAAAATTGAAAATTTTATTTAGTAATATAATTTACTTTGATTTTGAATTATTTTGGGTTCTGCAAATATATTTTAATTAATATTTGTCTTATTAATAATAGTTTATTAATTTATTTGTTGATCATCAAATAATATGTATTAATAAATTTTTTTATATTGAATTTACATCAAATATAATTATTAGATTATTATAACTAAGTATCGTATTCATATTTTAGAACTATTAAAAAATTAATATATTTTTTAAAGGTCTTAACCTTTGAAAATCACGAAAATACATAAAATTAAATTTTTTGTTATTTAATTGATTAAATAAAACCTATAAATCAATAAATAAAACCTAAATGTGTAATCATATAAATCAATAAACTCATTAACCCCAAAACCACAAAAATTTAAACAATTAAATAGGTATACCCTAAATAATAAATCATAAATCTCATTTTTATTAGTATTCATTACAATTTAAAATTTACATTTTAATTATTTATATGTTTATTTTTATAGAAATATAAATTAAAAATTAAATTATTAGTGAGACAAATATAATTTAAATATTTTATTTTTCATCAAAAACTATATAGGCTTATAAATGGATACAAAACTTAAAAAATTTAAAATTAATATTTCGTAAAATATTTCACTTTGATTTTGAATCATTTTAGGTTTTGAAAATATATTTTAACCAATATTTATTTTATTAATAATTTTTTATTGCTTTATATGATCATTATTATAATATATATTAATAAAATAGTTTATATTTAATTTATATGATATATAATTATTATGATATTATAACTATATAGTATAATCGCTTTTCAAAAAAAAAATTATAAATTATTATATTTTCAAAGGTTATAACATTCAAAAATGAGAAAAAAAACAAAAATAATTTTTTTTTATTTTATTTTTTATATAAAACCTATAAACCACTAAATGACTAAATTCTAAAATGTCTAAACACCTAAACCCCGAAGCCGATAAATACTTAAAACATTAAATTAATATAGTCCAAAAAATAAATCATAAATCTAATTTTTATTAGTATTCATTATAATTTTAAATATTGACTTTAATTATTTATCAGTTTATTTTTATAGAAATATTAATTACAAAATAAATTATTAGTTCGACATATATAGTTTAAATATTTTATTTTTCATTAAAAAAATGCTAATAAAAAAGGTAAATTTTAAAAATAAATAATTATTATTTAGTAATATAGCTTATTTTGATTTGAATCATTTTAGATTTTACAATTATATTGTAATTTATAATCATTTTTATAAATACTCGTTTATTAATTTATTTATTGATCATTATTATAATATTTATCAATAAAATTATTTATATTGAGTTACATTATATATAATTATTAAGATTATTATAACTAAATAATATATTCACATTTAAAAAAATTAAAAATTATTATATTTTCATAGGTTTTAACCTTCAAAAATTTAAAAAAATCATAAAATTAAATTTTTTGTTTTTTCATTCTTTAAATAAAACTATAAACTCGTAAACCTTAAATATCAATTTAAATAATTATTCTAATATTAATTACCAAATAAATTATGACTGATACAAATATAATTTAAATAATATATTTTTCATCAAAAAAAATATAAGCTTATAAAAAGAAGAAAAAACAAAAAAAATTATTATTTAGTTATTAATTTTACTTGGATTTTGAATATTTTTAGGTTTTATAATTATATTTTAATTTATATCTATCATATTAATAATAGCATATTAATTATTTTTTGATAATTTATATCATATCTATCAATAAAATTGTTTATATTTAGTTTATATTATATATAATTATAATGATTTTTATTACTAAATATTGTAGTTACATTTTTTAAAAAATTTTAAATAATTACATTTTCAAAGGTTATAACCTTTGAAAATGTGAAAAAATTTCAAAAATTATTTTTTGTTATTTTATGTTTAAATAAAATCTATAAATAGCTAAATGCCTAAATACATAAATCACTAGAGTCATAAATGAAAAAACATTTAATACTTAAAATATTAAACTGGTATACATTAATAAAAATTCATAAATCTCATTTTAATTTATTCAGTATAATTTTAAATTTTATTTTAATTATTTATCAGTTTATTTTTAAAGAAAATATTAATTACAAAATAAATTATTAGTGAGACAGATCTAATTTAAATTAGACTGGTATACCCAAAATAATAAAGAATAAATCTCAATATTATTTTTTTTCATTATAATTTTAAATATTCATTTTAATTATTTATTGTTTATTTTTATATAAAAATTAATTAAGAAATAAATTATGAGTTAGACAAATATAATTTATATAAATTAATTTTCATCAAAAAAATATGGATAAACTTTTTAAAAGAAAAAAAAATTTTAAAACAATAAATTATTATATAGTAATAAAATTTGAATTCTTCTGAATCATTTTAGATTTTTTTATTATATTTTAATTGATACCTATCATATTAATAATAGATTATTAATTTATTTTTGATCGTTTTTAGAATATTTATCAATAATAATGTTTATATTGAATTTATATGATATATAAATATAATGATTATTATAAATAAATATTGAATTCACATTTGAAAAAAATTTAAAAATTATTATATTTTCAATGGTTATAACCTTTGAAAATATCAAAAAATAATAAAAATAAATATTTTCTTATTTGATTTTTAAATAAAACTTATAAACCACTAAATGCATACACAGTAAAACCAGTAAACTACTAAGGCCCAAATGGCTAAATACATAAACCATTAAGCTGATATATACTACATAATAATTAAGAAATCTAATTTTTATTTTAATTTATAATTATATTTAATATTCATTTTAAATATTTATAAGTTTATTTTATATAAATTTATTACAAAATAAATTGTGAGTGCGACAAATATAATTTAAATAATTTATTTTTAATCAAAAAAAATATACGCTAATAAAAGAAGTAAAATTTTAAAAATTAAAATTATTATCCAGTAATATTTTTACTTTAATTTTGAATCAATTATGGTTTCTAATATTTTTAATTAATATCTATATTATTATTAATAGTTTATTAATTTAATTTTGATCATTATTATAATATCTATCAATAAAATTGTTTATATTGAATTTATATGACATATAATTATTAAAATTATTATAACTAAATATGGTAGTCACATTTGAAATTTAAATATTATTATATTCTCAACGTTTATAACCTATGAAAATGACAAAAAATTAAAAATTTTTTTTTGTTATTTTTATTGTTTAAATAAAACCTATAACCACTAAATGCCTAAAAACATAAATCGCTAAACTCATAAACAACAAAACTTCTAAATACTTAAACTATTAAATTGGTATACATTAATAATAAATCATAAATCTCATTTTAATTTTTATTAAGTGTAATTTTTAAATTTTTATTTTAATTATTTATCAGTTTTTTTTATAGAAATATTAATACAAAATTAAATTATAAGTGGAGATAGATCTATTTAAATAAATTATTATTTATCAAAAAAATATATATGCTTATAAAAAAGGCACAATTTTAAAAACAAAAATGTATTAAATGAAATTTTATGATTTATTATTAATGTATAACATTTTAATAGTTTAAGTATTTAAAGGTTTTGCTGTATAGGTGTTTTGCCATTCATGTTATTAGGCATTTAGTGGTTTATAGGTTTTATTTAAACAATAAAATAACAAAAAAAATTCGTAATCTTTTCTCATTTTCATAGGTCATAACCTTTGAAAATATAATAATATTTAACATTTTTGAAATGGGAATATAATATTTAGTTATAATAATTTTAATAAATATATCATATAAATTCAATATAAACAATTTTATTGATAGATATTATAATAATGATCAAAAATTAAATTAATAAACTACTAATAATAAAATAGATATTAATTAAAAAATATTTACAAAACCCGTTCAAAATTAATGTAAAAAATATTATTAGAGAATAATTTTTAATTTTTAAATTTTTACTTCTTTTATAAGCGTATATTTTTTTTATTAAAAATAAATTATATAAATTATATTTGTCGCACTCATAATTTATTTTCTAATAAATATTACTTTAAAATAAACTTATAAATAATTAAAATGAATATTTAAAATAATAATAAATTGAAATAAAAATTAGATTTCTTATTATTAAGTTGTATATAGCAGTTTAATGTTTATGTATTTATGCATTACGGGCTTTAAGACTTTACTGATTTCACAGTGTATGCATTTAGTGGTTTATAGGTTTTATTTAAAAATTAAAATAACAAAATATTTATTTTAATTATTTTTTGATATTTTCAAAGGTTATAACCTTTGAAAATATAATAATTTTTAAATTATTTTCAAATGTGAATTCAATATTTAGTTATAATAATCATTATATTTATATATCATATAAATTCAATATAAACAATATTATTGATAAATATTATAATAATGATCAAAAAATAAATTAATAATCTATTATTAATAAGATATATCAATTAAAATATAATTACAAAACCTATAATGATTCAGAAACAAAGCAAATTATATTACTATATAATAATTTTTTGCTTTTTAATTTTTTTTCTTTTAATAAGTTTATCTATATTTTTTTTTGATGAAAAATAATTTATATAAATTATATTTTTCTAACTCTTAATTTATTTTTTAATTAATATTTATATAAAAATAAACAAATAAATAATTAAAATGAATATTTAAAATTATAATGAAAAAAAATGAGATTTATTATTTATTATTTAGGGTATACCTGTTTAATTTAAATTATATTTATCTCACAAATAATTTATTTTGTTATTAATATTTCAATAAAAATAAATTGATAAATAATTAAAATAAAAATTTAAAATTATACTGAATAAAAATTAAAATGAGATTTATGAATTATTATTAATGTATACCAGTTTAATAATTTAAGTATTTAGAGGTTTTGTCATTAAGACTTTAGCGATTTATGTTTTTAGGCATTTAGTGGTTTATAGGTTTTGTTTAAACAATGAAATAACAAAAAATTATTTTTGATATTTTTTCTTATTTTCAATGGTGAATACAATATTTAGTAATAATAATCATTATAATTATATATAATATAAACTAAATATAAACAATTTTATTCATAGATATGATATCAATTATCAAAAAATAAATTAATATGTTATTATTATTATGATGGATATAAATTAAAATATAATTGCAAAACCTAAAATTATTCAAAATCCAAGTAAAATTTATTACTAAATAATAATTTTTGTTTTTTAGTTTTTGCTTCTTTTTATAAGCTTATATATATTTTTTATGAAAAATAAATTATTTAAATTATATTTGTATCGCTCATAATTTATTTTGTAATTAATATTTTAATAAATTATTTAAATTATATTTATTTTGTTATTTTTTTTAATTTTTAAAGATTATATCCTTTAAAAATATAATAATTTTTAAATTTTTTTCAAATGTGCATATAATATTTATTTATAATAATCTTTATAATTATAATTCAATTAAATTTAATATAAATAATTATTTTGCTAGAAATTATAATTTTGATCAAAAAAAAATTAATAATCTAATATTAATAAAATAGTTATTTTTTAAAAAGTATTTCCAAAATCTAAATTTATTCAAATCAAAGTAAAATATATTACTAAATAATAATTTTTTTTAATGTTTTGCTTTTTTTATAACTTTATATTTTTGTTTTTAAAAATAAATTATTTAAATTATATTTTTCTTACTCATAATTTATTTTGTAATTTATAAATCTATAATAATAAACTACTAAAAAATTAAAATGAATATTTAAAATTATAATGAAGACAAATAAAATTTAGATTTATTATTTATTATTCAGTATATACAGGTTTAATTGTTAAAGTATTTAGGTGTTTTGTGGTTTAGGAGTTTAGCGATTTAATTGTTTAGACCTTTAGTGATTTATAGTTTTTTTCAAAAATTGAAAAAACAAAAAATTTAATTTTTTGATTTTTTTTTAATTTTTGAAGGTTCTAACATATGAAAATATAAGAATTTTTAATTTTTTTTAAATGTGAATATAATAATTAGTTATAATAATCATAATAATTATATATAATGTAAACTCACTATAAATAATTTTATTGATAGATATTATAATAATGATCAATAGATAAATTAAAAAACTTATATATTTAAGAATGATATAAATTAAAATATAATTGAAGAATCTAAAATGATTCAAAATCAAAATAAGATATATTATTAAAGAATAATTTTTTATTTTTAAAATTTTGACTTTTTTATTAGCATTTTTCTTGATAAAAAATAAATTATTTAAATTATATATGTCGCACTAATAATTTATTTTGTAATTAATATTTCTATAAAAATAAACTGATAAATAATTAAAATAATTATTTAAAATTATAATGAAAACTAATAAAACTGAGATTTAAGATTTATTATTTAGACTGTAACAATTTAATGTTTTAAGTATTTATGGGCATCAAGGTTTTGGAGTTTAGTCATTTTAGTATTTAGTCATTAGTGGTTTATAGGTTTTATATAAAATATAAAATAGCAAAAAATTTATTTTTGTTATTTTTTCTCATTTTTGAATGTTATAACCTTTGAAAATATAATAATTTTTAATTTTTTTTTAAAAAAGTGAATACAATATAAAGTTATAACAATAATAATAATTATATATCATATAAATTCAATATAAACTATTTTATTGATATTTATTATAATAATGATCATAAAAAAGTAATAACCAATTATTAATAAGATAAATACTGTTTAAAATATATTTGTAAAACCTAAAATGGCTCAAAATCTATGTGAAATATTTTACAAAATATTAATTTTAAATTTTTAAATTTTGTATCCATTTATAAGCCTATATTTTTTTTATTAAAAATAAATTATTTAAATTATTTGTCTCACTAATAATTTATTTTTTAATTTATATTTCTATAAAATTAAACTAATAAATAATTAAAATATATATTTTAAATTATAATGTATACTAATAAAAATGAGATTTATGATTTATTATTTAGAGTATAACTTTTTAATTGTTTATGTTTTTTTGTAGTTTTGGGGTTAAGAAAATTATTGATTTATATGTTTACACATTTAGGTCTTTATAGGTTTTATTTAATCAATGAAATAACAAAAAATTATTTTTATGAATTTTAGTGTTTTTCAAATGTTATAACCTTTAAAAATATAATAATTTTTTAATAGTTATAAAATATGAATACAATACGTAGTTATAATAATATTAATAATTATATTTGTTTTAGATTCAATGTAAAAAAATAAATTAATAAACTATTATTAATAAGATAGATATTAATTAAAATATATTTGCACAACCCAAAATAATTCAAAATAAAGTAAATTATATTACTAAATAAAACTTTAAATTTTTAAAATTTTGTTTATTTTAATAGCTTATTTTTTTTCTTAAAAAATAATTTATTTAAATTATATCTGTCTCACTCATTATTTATTTTGTAATTAATATTTCTATAAAAATAAACTAAAAAATAATTAAAATGAATTTTTAAAATTATAATGAATACAAATAAAAATGAGATTTATTATTTGTTATTTAGGTTATATTGGTTTAATGGTTTAAGTATTAAGGGAGTTTTGGGGTTTAGGAGTCTAGAGATTAATTTCTTTAGGCATTTAGTGGTTTATAACTTTTATTTAAATAATAAAATAATAAAAAAATTATTTTTGTGATTTTTTATCATTTTTGAAGGTTATAATCATTGAAAATATAATAATTTTTAAATTTTTTTCAAAAGTAAATATAATATTTAGTTATAATATTCGTAATAATTATAAGACATTTTAATTGAATATAAGTAATTTTATTGTTTGATATTATAAAAATGATCAAATAATAAATTAATAAACTATTTTTAATAAGATTGATAACAATTAAAATATAATTGCAAAACATATATATAATGATTCAAAATCAATGTAAAATATATTACTAAATAATAATTTTTTGTTTTTAAATTTTTACTTATTTATATAAGCTTATTTTTTTTGATTAAAAATAAATTATTAAAATTATATTTGTCTCACTCATTATTTATTATGTGATTGATATTTCTATAAAAAAATAAACTAATAAATAATTAAAATGAATATTTAAATTATAATGAATACAAATTAAAATGAGATTTATGATTTATTATATGTGGTATACCGATTTAATGGTTTGATTATTTAGGAGTTTTGTCATTTAGGTGTTTAGCAATTTATGTTTTTATGCATTTATTGGTTTATAGGTTTTATTTATATAATAAAAATTTAAAATTCTATTTTGATTTTTTCTGATTTTCAAAGATTATAATGATTTAAAATAAAATAATTTTTAAATTTTTTTGAAAAATGAATACAATGTATACTTATATTAATCTTACTAATTATATATCATATAAATTCAATATAAATAATTTTAATGATAGATATTATAATAATGATCAAAAATTAAATTAATAAACTATTATTAATAATATAAATATTAATTAAAATATATTTACAAAACACAAAATGATTCAAAATCAAATAAAAATATATTACCAAATAATAATTTTTAATTTTTAAAATTTTCCTTCTTTTTATAAGATTATATTTTTTTTAATTAAAATAAATTATTTAAATAATATTTGTCTCACTCGAAATTTATTTTGTAATTTATTTTTCTATAAAATAAAACTATAAATAATTAAAATTAATATTTAAATTTCTAATAAATAGAAATAAAAATGAGATTTATTATTTATTAAGTAGTATATAACTGTTAAAAGGTTTATGTATTTAGGGGTTACGGGATTTATGAGCTTACTAATTTAAGTAAGTAAGCATTTAAAGATCTATATATTTTATTTAAAAAATGAAATAACATAAAATTTATTTTTATTATATTTTTCTCATTTTTCAAGGTGATAACTTTTGAAAATATAATAATTTTTCAATTTTTTTTAAAAGTGAATACAATATTTAGTTATAATAATCATCATATTTATATATCATATAAATTCAATATAATAAATTTTTTTGATAAATATTCTAATAATGATCAAAAAATAAATTAATAATCTTTTATTAATAAGATAGATATCAATTAAAATATAATTACAAAACAGAAATTGTTTTATAAGCAAACCCAAATATTTTACTATATAATAATTTTATGTTTTGTAGTTTTTTTTTTAAAAAAGTTTATCTATATTTTTTTGATTAAAAATAATTTACATAAATTATATTTGTCTAAATCATAATTTATTTTGTAATTAAAATTTATATAAAAAATATACAAAAAATTATTAAAATGAATATTTAAAATTATAATGAAAAAAGATGAGATTTATTAATTATTATTTAGGGTATACCAGTTTAATTTTAATTATATCTGTCTCACTAAAAATTTAATTTGTAATTAATATTTCTATAAAAATAAACTGATAAATATTTAAAAAAAAATTCTAATTATACTGAATAAAATTAAAATGAAATTTATGATTTATTATTAATGAATACCAGTTTAATGGTTTAAGTATTTAGATGTTTTGTCATTTCAAAATTTAGCGATTTATGTTTTTAGGCATTTAGTTGTTTATAGGTTTTATTTAAACAATAAAATAATATAAAAAATTTTATAATTCTTTCTCATTTTCATAGGCTATAACCTTTGAAAATATAATAATATTTAAATTTTTTTTAAATGTAAATATAATATTTTAGTTATAATAATATTAATAATTATATATCATATAAATTCAATATAAACAATTTTATTGATAGATATTATAATAATGATCAAAAATTAAATTAATAAACTATTAATAAAAAGATAGAAATTAATTAAAAAATATTTACAAAACCTAAATTGATTTAAAATTAAAGTTAAATATATTACTAGATAATAATTTTAAATTTTTAAATTTTTACTTCTTTTATATGCGTATATATATTATTTCATAAAAAATAAATTATTTAAATTATATTTGTCGCACTCATAATTTATTTTGTAATAAATATTTCTATAAGAATAAACTAATAAATAATTAAAATTAATATTTAAAATTATAATAAATAAAAATAAAAATATGATTTATTATTTATTATGTATTATATATCGGTTTAATGGTTATTGTATTTAGGCATTACGGGGTCTAGGAGTTTACTTATTTAACTGTGTATGCATTTAGTAGTTTATAGGTTTTATTTAAAAAATAATAAAACAAAAAATTTATTATTATTATTTTTTGATATTTCCAAAGGTTATTACCTTAAAAAATATAATAATTTTTAAATTTTTCAAAAGTGAATTCAATATTTAGTTATAATAATCATTATATTTATATATCATATAAATTCAATATAAACTATTATATTGATAAATATTCTAATTATGATCAAAAAATAAATTAATAATCTATTATTAATAAGATAGATATCAATTATAATATAATTACAAAACCTAAAATGATTCAGATGCAAACAAAATATATTACTATATAATAATTTTTTTGTTTTTATTTTTCTTTTAAAAAGTTTATCTATATTCTTTTGTTAAAAAATAATTTATACAAATTATATTTGTGTAACTCATAATTTATCTTGTTATTAATATTTATATAAAAATAAACAAATAAATAATTAAATTTGAATATTTAAAATTAAAATGAAAAAAAATGAGATTTATTCTTTATTATTTAGGATATACCGGTTTAATTGAATTTAGATCTGTCTCACTAATAATTTTTTGTAATTAATATTTCTATAAAAATAAACTGATAAATAATTAAAATAAAAATTAAAATTATAATGAATAATTTTAATTGTTGAGGATGCTATTTATATTGATTATTGTAATTTCTTCTAAAATATCTCTCATGAACACACTCAAAGCAATTTTTTTTAAAACATAGTTCACCTCTAAAAAAATAACCACCTTGTAGCCTATTAGAAAAAACTAGCCCCAGGGTGGTTTGAGCAGGGCAAGAAGTATGGGCTCTCTTTCAATCAAGAATAAAAAAATTTATTTTATTGGCATGTCTAAGCCTTTTTTTAATATCCTCATGGATATGAAAAGTATAATTTCTTTCTTTTTATATTAAATGAGTTATGTATACAAGCTCACAATACCCAAAAAGGTGTAAATGAATCATATTTAAATGTATAAAATGTTTTAATTATTGCTCAAAATATTAGTGTTGCATATTGACACTTGAGGTCACAAATCAAAGGAAAAAGCCATGGTGATATTTCCAATCCCAAGAATTTTAGCTATAGAAAGTTATAAAGAGTAGTACTCGAGATTTAACTATTTCTAGGGTCATGACTTTTGCTCTTGAGGAATGTCAAAAGTTACAATCATTCCTAGTGCAATGACTTAGCAATATAATGATAAAATGCACAAGCTATGGTCATATCCAATACTATGACCCAGTATTATAGTGATTAAATATGTATTCATGATCATTCTTAGTGCCATAACAATATGTTCAACAGAGAGACACAAGTTATGGCATATTCTCATCGATATGATTTTGTGTTCTAGAAACAAAATATACAATCATGACCATTGCTAATGCTACAATAATCTAAAGCAAGAAAGAGACTGAATCCATAACTCACCCCTTGAGTTATGACTTTGTGTTACATATACAAAAACATAAATCTATGAAATTCCTAAAATTTATGAATTTTAATTTAAATTTAACACTAAATTATTTGATTATAAAAGTGCAAAACATGAGATTTAGGTTAGGGTTTAAGGATTAGGGTTATAGTTTATGGTTTAACGTTTGGGATTTAAAGTTTAGGGTTTATGGTTTTTTTGGTTTTTTTGGTTTTTTTTTGGAAAATACACACTTTATTTATCATTTAGGCACACAACTTACAAGAGACTAAAAAGCTGACTAATTTAGGCCAGCCCACCTAATCCTATGCACCTTAATGATTCTATTCATAAAATACATAAAAAAACATAATGCCTAATAATTCCAATTGTACGAATACAACTAAAATCACCTTGCATTCCCAAACTTAAGAGTTGGCATTGAGTCATTATGCGCACTGCGTCCTTTCCATTTGGATTTGTCCAAGCCTTTTGGAGCAACCTGAATGAAGGACCATATTAAAACTATGCAAATATAAGATTGTGCATGTGTGTGACATGCAGCATCAAGCATTTGCCTATGTCATTGCTATGCAATGGAATACATGTAAAACTGAATACCCATAAATCCACAAGTCCATATCTACGACACTTTGTCAATTCATTCTCACCTCTGAATTCCACATTCTTTTGCTCCAATGATTCTCAAAAGAGTATCTCTTGGGTTAGAATGCTTCCTCCACGAGCTCCAAGAAGTGGTTGTATATTGCACCGACAAAATATCTAAAAACATGCATGCATCGGTGTGCATGTGTGATGAGGTCAACTCATAGTCTAATTATCATCGCGTAGAACCAATCTAGAATACAAGTAAAATTACAAAATGCTATAAAGATGGGTTTTTTGCTCTCGGAGTGTAGCAACGCCTTATGTGTATTTACAAAATGCATTAGTAGGCCCCATTTAAAGATACTCATGGGTCCAGTTGCCCTCATTGCATGCTACATAGAGAACAAACAAGATTGTGTGTGTAAGTATGTCATGATCCATCTCTACAAGTACATGGTGCATACAAAGTCCAAAAAAATATAAGACTACAAATATAAACTAAAAGTTTGAATCTTTCGCTCCCGTGTGGCTGGTCTGGACTCCATTCCTTACTAGCCCTGCTTGTTGATGCTTCGGATTTTGCCGACTCTCCAATTAATCATGGATTACCCACTACTCTTATTGGGTGACGATTGGGTGGCCCTCTATGCTGTCTGATACGGCTAGTGGGACCCACTCCTAGCTCCTCTTGGGTTTACTCCCAACACTTTGCTTAGTCTCGTTAGTTGTGTGAATGTTATCATCCCGGCTTGCTAGTGGAGCCCTCTACAAGCTGGTGGCCCATACTTCTGGCTGCTTCCTGGACTTGCTGGCCCCTCTAAATGCTACACCATTATGGATAAGAATATGTGCACATGTGTACTGTGGTTCGTCGCTATGTGTGTGTGGTGCAGTAGTATCAGGGTTAGGAGTTTAGTAATTTAAGTATTTAGGTATTTTGTGGTTTATAGGTTTTATTTAAATAATTAAATAACATAAAAATTATTTT
This sequence comes from Sapria himalayana, assembly GCA_029783825.1. Classification (NCBI taxonomy): domain Eukaryota; kingdom Viridiplantae; phylum Streptophyta; class Magnoliopsida; order Malpighiales; family Rafflesiaceae; genus Sapria; species Sapria himalayana. Next base: position 63,198 of record JAREIK010018707.1, read on the forward strand.
TATGATTTTTTCTCATTTTCAAGGTTATAACCATTGAAAATATTATAATTTTTAATATTTTTTCAAATATTAATACAATATTTAATTATAATAATCAAAAAAATTAAATATCATGTAAATTCAAAATAAATAATTTTATTGATCGATATTATAATAATGATCATAAAATATATTAATAAATTATTATTAATAAGATACATATAAATTAAAATATATATGCAAATCCTAAAACGATTCAAAATCAAAGTAAAATTTATTATAAAATAATAATTTTTTAATTTTAAATTTTTGATTCTTTTTATAAGCTTATAAATTTTTTTGATGAAGATAAATTATTTATATTATATTTGTCTCATTCATAATTTTATTTTGCAATTAATAATTCTATAAAAATAAACTAATAAATAATTAAAATGAATATTGAAATTATAATGAATACAAATAAAAATGAGATTTATGATTAATTATTTAGGGTATACCTATTTAATGGTTTAAGTATTTAAGAGATTATGAGTTTAGCGATTTAAGTGTTTAGGCATTTAGTAGTTTATGTGTTTTATTTAAAAAATGAAATAACAAAAAAAATTATTTTTCAAATTTTTTATCAATTTTGAAGGTTATAAACTTTATAAATATAATAATTTTTAAATTTTTTTCAAATGTGAATACATTATTTAGTTATAATAAACTTAATAATTATATATCGTCTAAATTAAAAATAAACAATTTTATTGATAGATATTAATGAACTAAATATAATTATAAATATAATAATGATCAAAAAATAAAGTAATAAACTATTATTTATTGATAGATATTTATATATTATTTATAAATACATAAACCTTTAAAGATAGTTTAAATGTTTAAGTATTTAAGGGTTTTGGGGTTTAGGAGTTTAATATTTTAAGCATTGAGGCATTTAGTAGTTTATAGGTTTTATATAAACAATAAAATAATAAAAAATTTATTTTTGTGATTTTATCTCATTTTCAAAGATGATAACCTTTAAAAATATAATAATTTTTAAATTATTTTCAAATGTAGATATGATATTTAGTTATAATAATCTTTATATTTATATATCATATAAATTCAATATAAACAATTTTATTGATAAATATTCTAATAATGATCAAAAAATAAATTAATAATCTATTATTAATAAGATAGATATCAATTAAAATATAATTACAAAATCTAAAATGATTCAGAAGAAAAGCAAAATATATTACAATAATAATTTTTTGTTTTGAAATGTTTTTTTCTTTTAAAAAGTTTATCAATAATTTTTTGATGAAAAATAATTTATATAAATTATATTTGTCTAACTCAATTTATTGTGTAATTAATATTTATATATAATAAACAAACAAATAATTAAAATGAATAATTAAAATTATAATGAAAAATAATATTAGATTTATTATTTATTATTTAGGGTTACCGGTTTAAAAGGATTATTATTTATAATTTGAGGTTTTAGAGATTTAGGATTTAATGAATTAAGTCTTTAGGCATTTAGTGGCTTATAAGTTTTATTTAAACAATGAAATATCAAAAAATATATTTTTTTTTCACATTTTCAAAGGTTATAACCTTTCAAAATATAATAATTTTAAAATTTTTTTCAAAAGTAAATTCAATATTTTGTTATAATGATCATTATATTTAAGTATCATATAAATTCAATATAAACAATTTTATTGATGTATATTCTAATAATGATCAAAAATTAAATTAATAATCTATTATTAATAAGATAGATATCAATTAAAATATAATTACAAAACAAAAAATGATTCAGAAGCAAAGCAAATTATATTATTATATAATAATTTTTTGTTTTTAAATTTTCTCTTTTAATAAGTTTATCTATATCTTTTTTGATCAAAAATAATAATTATAAATTATAATTTTCTAACTCATAATTTATTTTGTAATTAATAATTATATAAAAATAAAAAAATCAAAAATTAAAATGAATATTTAAGATTATAATGAAAATTATAAAAATGAGATTTATTGTTTATTATTTAGGATATATCTGATTAACAAAATTAAATATTTAGGTTTTTCGAGATTTAGAAGTTATTCATTCAAGTATTTAGGCATTTAGTGGTTTATAAGTTATATTTAAACAATGAAATAATAAATAAATTAATTTTGATATTTTTTCAAATTTTCAAAGGTTATAACCTTTGAAAATATAATAATTTTAAAATTTTATAAAAATGTGAATTCAATATTTAGTAATAATAATTATTATAACAATATATATTATAAACTAAATATAAACAATTTTTTTGATTGATATTATATCAAAATATCAAAAAATATGCATGCATCGGTGTGCATGTGTGATGAGGTCCATCTCATAGTCTAATTATCTACGCGTACAACCAAGCTAGAATAAAAGTAAAATTACAAAATTCTATAAAGATGGGTCTTCTGCTCCCGGGAATGTAGCATCGCCTAATGTGTATTTACAAAATGGATTAGTGGGCCCTACTTAAAGATACTCATGGGTGCAGTTGCCCCTTGCATGCTACATAGAGAACAGATAAGATTGTGTGTGTGAGTAAGTCATGATCCATCTCTTCAAGTACATGGTGCATACAAAGTCCAAAATACAAATAAGACTACAAACATAACTACAAGTTTGAATCTTTCGCTCCCGTGTGGGTGGTCTGGAGTCCATTGCTTACTGGCCCTGCTTGGTGATGCTTCAGATTTTCCGCCTATCCAATTAATCATGGATTACCCACTACTCCTGTTGTCGACAGTTGGGTGGCCCTCTATGCTGCCTGATAGGGTTAGTGGGGCCCTTTTCAAGATGGTGGCTCATACTTATTGCTGCTTGGAGGACTTGCTAGCCCCTCTAAATGCTACACCAAAATGGATAAGAATATGTGCACGTGTTTACTGTGGTCCATCACTATTTGTGTGTGGTGCAGTAGTATCAGGGTTCATAAGTTTAGTAATTTAAGTATTTAGGTATTTTGTGGTTTATAGTTTTTATTTAAATAATTAAATAACAAAAAAAATTTTTATGATTTTTTCTCATTTTCAAGGTTATAACCATTGAAAATATTATAATTTTTAATTTTTTTTAAATGTTAATACAAATTTAATTATAATAATCATACAAATTAAATATCTTGTAAATTCAATAAAATAATTTTATTGATCAGTATTATAATACTATTCATAAAATAGATTAATAAACTATTATTAATAAGATAGATATTAATTAAAATATATTTGCAAACATAAAACGATTCAAAATCAAAGTAAAATATATTACTAAATAATAATTTTTTATTATTAAATTTTTTATTCTTTTTATAAGCTTATAAATTTTTTTGATGAAAATAAATTATTTAAATTATATTTGTCTCATTCATAATTTTATTTTGCAATTAATATTCTATAAAAAGAAACTAATAAATAATTAAAATGAATATTAAAATTATAATGAATACAAATAAAAATGAGATTTATGATTAATTATTTAGGGTATACCAGTTTAATGGTTTAAGTATTTAAGAGTTTAGGAGTTTAGTGACTTAAGTGTTTAGGAATTTAGTAGTTTATATCTTTTATTCAAATAATGAAATAACAAAAAAATTATTTTTCAAATTTTTTATTAATTTTGAAGGTTATAACCTTTATAAATATAATAATTTTTAAATTTTTTTCAAATGTGAATACAATATTTAGTTATAATAAAGTTAATAATTATTTATCATGTAAATTAAAAATAAACAATTTTATTGATAGATATTTATAACCTAAATATAAATATAAATATAAATGATCAAAAAATAAATTAATAAACTATTATTTATTGATAGATATTTATATATTATTTATAAATACTTAAACCTTTAAAGATGGTTTAATTGTTTATGTATTTAAGAGCTTTAGGGTTTAGGAGTTTAATGATTTAAGCGTTTAGGCATTTAGTAGTTTATAGGTTTTATATAAACAATAAAATAACAACAAATTTATTTTTGCGATCATCTAATTTTCAAAGATGATAACCTTTAAAAATATAATAATTTATAAATTATTTTCAAATGTAAATATAATATTTAGTTATAATAATCTTTATAATTATATATCATGTAAATTCAATATAAACAATTTAATTGATAAATATTCCAATTATGATCAAAAAATAAATTAATAATCTATTATTAAAAAGATTGAAATCAATTAAAATATAATTACAAAACCTAAAATGATTCAGAAGCAAAGCAAAATATATTACTTTATAATAATTTTTTGTTTTGAAAATTTTTTTTCATTAAGTAAGTTTATCTATAATTTTTTGATGAAAAAAAATTTATATAAATTATATTTGTATAACTCAATTTATTTTGTAATTAATATTTATATATAAATAAACAAATAAATAATTAAAATGAATATTTAAAATTATAATGAAAAAAAAAGAGATTTATTATTTATTATTAGGGATACTATTTTAATTTAAATTAGATCTGTCTCACTAATAATTTATTTTGTAATTAATATTTTTACAAGAAAAAACTGATAAATAATTAAAATAAAAAATTGAAATTATACAGAATAAAATTTAAAATGAGATTTATGATTTATTATTACTGTACACTAGTTAAATGGTTTAAGTATTTAGAAGTTTTTTCATTTAAGATTTTAGCAATTTATGTTATTAGGCTTTTAGTGATTTATACCTTTTATTTAAAAAAATAAATATCAAAAAAATTTGCTATAATTTTTTCTTATTCTCATAGGTTATAACCTTTGAAAATAAAATAATATTTAAAATTTTTTGAAATGTGAATACAATACTTAGTTTTATTAATATAATAATAATATATCTTATAAATTCAATAAACAATTTTATTGATATATATTATAATAATGATCAAAATTAAATTTATAAACTATTGATATTAAGATAGATATTAATTAAAAAATAATTACAAAACCCAAATTGATTCAAAATTATGGTAAAATATATTTTCGGTAACAATTTTTAATTTTTAAATTTTTACTTCTTTTATAAGCATATATATTTTTTAAATTATATTTGTCGCACTCATAATTAATTTTGTAATTAATATTTATATAAAAATAAAAAAATAATAATAAATGAATATTTTAAATTATAATGAAAAAAATAATATTGAGATTTATTATTTATTATTTAGGGTATACCAATTTAAAATGATTATCTATTTAGGGTTTTCGAGATTGAGGAGTTATTAATTTAAGTATTTAGGCATTTAGTGGTTTATAGGATTTATTTAAATAATGAAATAACAAAAAAAATATTTTTGTTATTTTTTCACATTTTTAAAGGTTATAACATTTGAAAAAATAATAATTTTAAAATTTTTTAAAATGTGAATAAAATATTTAGTAATATTAATCATTATAATATATAATATAAACTAATTATAAATAATTTTTTTGATAGATATGATATCAATTTTCAAAAAATAAATTACTAAACTATTATTAATATGATAGATATAAATTAAAATATAATTACAAAACCTAAAATGATTCAAAATCAATGTAAAATTTATTACTAAAAAAATTTTTTTGCTTTTAAATTTGTACTTCTTTTTATAAGATTATATTTTTATTATTAAAAGTAAATTACTAATATTATATTCTTCTGACTAATTATTTATTTTTTAATTAATATTTATAAAAAAATAATAAATATTTAAAATGAATATTTAAATTTATAATGAATACAAATTAAAATGAAATTTAAGATTTATTATTACTGTATATGTAATTTATTTTTTGATAATCTGTTTGTATAACCAAATATTTTTTTTTTTTAATATTTTCATGTAAGTGCAGGAAAGAAAATATTAAGAGGCTGGGGATGCAGTAGTATCACAATAATGGAGGTCTCGTTGACCGGACAGCAAGCCAAAATTGGAGTAGAGCCTGACTCATCTCATGATCCGACCCGCTCCGGTTAAATGAACCGAGATAATTTTTAATATAAAATGTTTTGTAATTTTATTTTCGGGTGGCTATTTTTGGACTCATGGAACTGTTCATCATCTCTCTCTATTCTCTCTGTGCGATATATCGTGACTATTCTGTGTGCTACGTATGTAAGATATTTCTGTTGATTTAATCTGTAATGCATAAGCATTTTCTAGTGGATTTAGGTAGTCGTACTGAGCGACTAGAGAACCATGTTATTTTCGGTGTTTATTTCTCGTTTTTTGATTCTATCATGGATGGTTGATGAATTGGGATATATATATTGCTTGTTTTCTGTTGTTTCTATGTTTCTCTATTAAAATCTCACTACCATGGAAGCACAATTGCCCAGCATTTATATTTGTCTAACTCAATTTATTCTGTAATTAATAATTATATAAAAATAAACGAATTAATAATTAAAATGAATATTTTAAATTATAATTAAAAAATATTTGAGATTTATTATTTATTATTTAGGTTATACCGGTTTAAAATGATTATCTAAAAAGGGTTTTCGAGATTTAGAATTTATTAATATAAGTATTTAGGCATTTAGTGGTTTATAGGATTTATTTAAACAATGAAATAACAAAAAAAGTATTTTGTTATTTTTTCACATTTTCAAAGGTTATAACATTTGAAAATATAATAATTTTAAAATTTTTTTAAAATGTGAATAAAATATTTAGTAATATTAATCATTATAAATATATATAATATAAACTAATTATAAATAATTTTATTGATAGATATGATATCAATTTTCAAAAAATAAATTAATAAACTATTATTAATATGATAGATATAAATTAAAGTATAATTACAAACCCTAAAATGATTCAAAATCAAGTAAAATTTATTACAAAATAAAAGTTTTTGTTTTTAAATTTTTACATCTTTTTATAAGATTATATTTTTTTTATTAAAAGTAATTTATTAATATTATATTTATCTGACTAATTATTTATTTTGTAATTAATACTTATATAAAAAATAAACTAATAAATATTTAAAATGAATATTTAAAATTATAATGAATACAAATTAAAATGAGATATAAGATTTATTATTGCTGTATATGTAATTTATTTTTTGATAATATGTTTGTATAACCAAATATTATTTTTTTTAATATTTTTATGTAAGTGCAAGAAAGGAAATATTAAGAGGCCAGGGATGTAGCAGTAGCACAATAACGGAGGTCTCGCTAACTGAACAGCGACCCAAAATTGGAGCAGAGCTTGACCCGTCTCATGATCCGACCCGCTCCGGTTAAATGAACCGGAAAAAATTTTAATAAAAAATGTTTTGTAATTTCATTTTCGGGTGGCTGTTTTTGGACTCGTGGAACTGTTCATCATCTTCTCTCTTCTCTCTGTGCGATTTCTCACGACTATTCTGTGTGCTACATAATGTAAGACATTTCTCTAGCTTTAATTTGTAACGCATAAGAATTTTCTGGTGGATTTAGCTAGTCGTACTGAGCGACTAGTGAACCATGTTATTTTCGTGTTTATTTCTTGTTTTTTGATTCTATCATGGATGGTTGCTATATTGGGATATATATATTGCTTGTTTTCTGTTGTTTCTGTGTTTCAGTATCTCAATCTCACTACCATGGAAGCACAATTGCCCAACAATTATATATAGTATACTGGTTTAATGGATCGATTATTTAGGTGTTTTGTCGTTTAGGAGTTCAGCAATTTATATTTTTAGGCATCTAGTGGTATATAGGTTTTATTTATATAAAAAAATAAATTTTCTTTTTGATTTTTTTTAGATTTTCAAAGCTTATAACCTTTAAAAATAAAATAATTTTTAAAATCTTTTGAAATGTGAATACCATGTATAATTATAATAGTCTTATTAATTATATATCATATAAATTCAATATAGATAATTTTAATGATAGATATTATAATAATGAACAAAAATTAAATTAATAAACTATTATTAATAATATAAATATTAATTAAAATATATTTACATAAAACAAAATGATTCAAAATCAAATAAAAATATATTAATAAATAAAAATATTTTAATTTTTAAATTTTTCCATATTTTTATCAGCTTATATTTTCTTATGATTAAAAATAAATAATTTAAATAATATTTGTCTCACTCGAAATTTATTTTGTAATTAATTTTTCTAAAAATTAAAATATAAATAATTAAAATAAATATTTAAAATTATAATAAATAGAAACAAAAATGAGATTTATTATTTATTACGTAGTATACAGCTGTTATAAGGTTTATGTATTTAGGGATTTCGGGTCTTATGAGTAACTGATCTAAGTAAGTAAACATTTAGTGGTCTATAGGTTTTATTTAAAAAAAATAAAAAAAAATTCTATTTTTTGTATTCTTTCTCATTTTTAAAGATTAAAATCTTTGAAAATATAATAATTTTTAAATTTTTTTCAAAAGTGAATACAATATTTATTTATAATAATCATAATATTTATATATCATATATATTCAATATAAATAATTTTATTCATAGATATTCTAATAATTATCAAAAAATCAATTAAAAATCTATTATGAATAAGATTGATATTACTTAAAATATAATATCTAAACCTAAAATGATTCAAAAGCAAACAAAATATATTACTTAAAAATAATTATTTGTTTTAAATTTTTATTCTTTTTATAAGCTCATCTATTTTTTGATGAAAAATAATTTTTATAAATTATAGTTTTAACTCATAATTTATTTTATAATTAATACAGATATACAAATAAAAAACTAAAAATCAAAATGATTTTTTTTAAATTATAATTAAAACAAATAAAAATGAGATTTATTAATTATTATTTAGTGTATACAAGTTTAAAGGATTATCTATATAGGGGTATTGGGATTTTGTAGTTTAGTGATTTAAGTGTTTAGGCATTTAGTAATTTATAGGTTTTATTTAAACAATGAAATAACAAAAAAAATATTTTTTTTTCACATGTTCAAAGGTTATAACCTTTGAAAATATAAAAATTTTAAAACTTTTTTTCAAAAGTGAATACAATATTTAGTTATAATAATTATTAAATTTATATATCATATAAATTCAATATAAACATTTTTATTGAAAAATATTCTAATAATGATCAAAAATAAATTAATAATCTATTATTAATAAATTAGATATCAATTAAAATATAATTACAAAACCTAAAATGATTCAGAAACAAAGCAAAATATATTACTATAAAATATTTTTTTGGTTTTAATTTTTTTCTTCATTTATTAATTTTATCTATATTTTTTTGTTGAAAAATAATTTATATAAATTATATTTGTGTAACTTATAATTTATTTTGTAATAAATATTTATATAAAAATTAACAAATAAATGATTAAAATGAATATTTAAAAGTATAATGAAAAAAATAAAAAGAGATTTATTATTTATTATTTAAGATATACATGTTTAAAAAATTTATCTATTTAGGGTTTTCGAGATTTAGAAGTTATTGATTTAATTATTTAGGCATTTAATGGTTTATAGGTTTTATTCTAATAATGAAATAATAAAAAATTTATTTTTGATATTTTTTCAAATTTTTAAAGGTTATAACATTTGAAAATATAATAATTTTAAAATTTTTTAAAATGTGAATACAATATTTGTAATAATAAATATTATAACTATATTTAATATAAACTAAATATAAACAATTTTATTGATAGATATTATATCAATTATCAAAAAATAAATTATTAAACTATTATTAATATGATAGATATAAATTAAAATATAATTAAAAAACCTAAAATGATTCAAAATCAAAGTAAAATTTATTACTAAATAATAATTTCTTTTTTAGTTTTTGCATCATTTTATAAGCGTATATGTTTTTTTTATGAAAAATATATTATTTAAATTCTATTTGTATCACTCATAATTATTTTGTAATTAATATTTCTATAAATTATTTAAATTATATTTAAGGTTTACGAGTTTAAAAGTTTAAGTATTAAGGGTTTTAGGAATTTAGATATTTATGTATTCAAGCATTTAATGGTTTATAAGTTTTATATAAACAATGATATAACAAAAAATTTATTTTTGTTATTTTTTCTCATTTTTGAAGGTTATAAATTTTTAAAATATAACAATTTTTAAATTTTTTTTATATGTGAATACTATATTTAGTTATGATAATATTAATAATTATATATCATGTAAATTTAATATAAATAATTATTTTGAAAAATATTATATTAATGATCAAAAAATAAGTTAATAAACTATTATTAATAAGATAGATATTATTTTAAATATATTTGCAAAACAAAAATTTATTCAAAATCAAAGTAAAATATATTACAAAATAATACTTTCTTTGATGTTTTGCTTCTTTTTATAAGTATATATTTTTTGTTATTAAATGTAAATAATTTAAATTATATTTGTCTTCCTTAAAATTTATTTTTAATTTTAATTCTATAAAAATAAACTAATAAATAATTAAAATGATTATTTTAAATTATAATGAATACAAATGAAATAGAGATTTATTATTAATTATTCAGGATATACTAGTTTAATGGTTTAAGTATTTAGGCATTTTAGGGTTTAATGATTTAAGTGTTTAGGCCTTAAGTGATTTATAGTTTTTATTTAAAGAATGAAAAAATAAAAAATTTTATTTTTCGAAGGTTATAACCTTGGAAAAAATAATAATTTTTAATTTTTTTAAATGTGAATATAATATTCAGTAATAATAATCTTAATAATTATATATGATGTAAACTCAATATAAATAATTTTTTTAATAGATATTATTATAATGATCAATAAAAAATTAATAAACAATTATTAATAAGAATGATATAAATTAAAATATAATTGCAAAATTAAAATGATTCAAAATAAAAATAAAATATATTACTAAATAATAAATTTTTGTTCTTAAAATTTTGCCTCTTTTTATAAGGATATATTTTTTTTTGATAAAAAATAAATTTTTTAAATTAGATCTGTATCACTAATAATTTATTTTGTAATTAATATTTCTATAAAAATAAACTGTTAAATAATTAAAATAAAAATTTAAAATTATACTTAATAAAAATTAAATTGAGACTTATGATTTTTTATTAATGTACACCAGTTTAATAGTTTATGTTTTTAAATGTTTTGTCGTTTAGGAGTTGAGCAATTTATGTTTTTAGGCATTTAATAGTTTATAGGTTTTATTTAAACAATAAAATAACAAAAGAAAATTTGTAATTTTTTCACATTTTCATAGGTTATAACCTTTGAAAATATAATAATATTTAAAATTATTTGAAATGTGAATACAATATTTAGTTATAATAATATTAATATTTATATATCATATAAATTGAATATAAACAATTTTATTGATAGATAATATAATAATGATCAAAATTTAAATTAATAAACTATTAAAAAAATATTGATATTAATTAAAATATTTACAAAACCCAAATTGATTCAAAATTAAAGTAAAATATATTACTGGATAATAATTTTTAATTTTTAAATTTATACTTCTTTTATAAGCATATTTTTTTTTGATTAAAAATAAATTAATTAAAATATATATGTCACTCTCATTATTTAATTTATAATAAATATATCTATAAAAATAAACTAATAAATAATTAAAATGAATATTTAAAATTATAATAAATAGAAATAAAAATTAGATTTATTACTTACTAAGTAGTATATAGTTATTTAATGGTTTATGTATTTAGGCATTATGAGGTTTAAAAGTTTACTGATTTAACTGTGTATGCATTTAGTGGTTTATAGGTTTTATTAAAAAAATAAAATAATAAAAAATTTATTTTTATTATTTTTTGATATTTTCAAAGGTTATAACCTTTGAAAATATAATAATTTTTAAATTTTTTTTAATGTGAATAAAATATTTATTTATAATAATCATTATATTTATATATCATATAAATTCAATATAAACAATTTTATTGATAAATATTCTAATAATGATCAAAAAATAAATTAATAATCTATTATTAATAAGATAGATATCAATTAAAATATAATTACAAAACCTAAAATGATTAAGAAGAAAAGCAAAATATATTACTATATAATAATTTTTTGTTTTGAAATTTTTTTTTCTTTTAAAAATATATCAATAATTTTTTGATAAAAAAAATTTATATAAATTATATTTCTCTAACTCAATTTATTTTGTAATTAATATTAATTTATAAATTAACAAATAAATAATTAAAATGAATATTTAAAATTATAATGAAAAAAAATGAGATTTATTATTTATTATTTATTATTTATTATTTAGGGATATCGGTTCAATTTAAATTAGATCCATCTCACTAATAATTTATTTTGTAATTCATATTTCTTTAAAATATATTAATAAATAATTAAAATAAAAATTTAAAATTATACTCAATAAAAATTAAAATGAGATTTATGATTTATTATTAAGGTATACTACTTTAATGATTTAAGTATTTAGAGGTTTTGTCGTTAAGAGTTTAGCGATTTATGTTTTTAGGCTTTTAGTGGTTTATAGTTTTTATTTAAAAAAATAAAATAACAGAAAAAATTTCTATAATTTTTTATCTTTTTCATTGGTTATAACATTTGAAAATATAATAATATTTATAATTTTTTGAAATTTTAATACAATATTTTGTTATAATAATATTAATAATTATATATCATATAAATTTAATATAAATAATTTTATTGATAGATATTATTATAATGATAAAAAATTAAATTTATAAACTATTAATATTAAGATAGATATTAATTAAAAAATATTTACTAAACCTAAATTGATTCAAAATTAAAGTAACTTATATTACTTGATAATAATCTTTAATTTTTAAATTTATACTTCTTTTATAAGCGTATATTTTTATTAGATAAATAATATATCATTTAAATTATATTTGTCCCACTCATAATTTTTTTTGTAATAAATATTTTTAAATAAATACACTAATAAATAATTAAAATGAATATTTAAAAATATTATAAATAGCAAAAAAAAAGATTTATTAATTATTAAATAGTTTTAGCAGTTTAATTATTTATGTATTTAAGCATTATGGGGTTTAGGAGTTTACTAATTTAACTTTACATGCATTTAGTAGGGGTACTCACGGGACTTGGAGATTCACGACCCGACCCGAAGTCTTGTCCCGAAAGAATCGGGACAGAGAAAAATCTATTGACTTTGACTTTTCCCGTCCCGTTCTGTCATGTATTTTTTTATTAGGGACGGTTCTGGATCTTAAGCAATATCCATCCTGAGAACCGCCCCATCCTAAAAAACCGATACTAGAACCAAGAATTTATATATATATATATATATATATATATAACATGAAGATGCCACAAATTCCTCTTCTGCCCATCCAATTCCAATGCACTTATTGATGTTCTGACGAGTTCCAGGCCACCTCACGCCATTCCAGCCGTGTTCAGTTAGGTCCAACCCTTGTCCGTTGCACTTCTGGTTGCCTCCACCATGTCTCAGATGCCACCAGCCTTTTGGTTTGTTTTTCTGGCTGAATGTGTTATAGTCAGTTTTGTAGAGCTTTCTAGTTTGAAATATTTATATGTATTTATGCTTAATATATCATATTAAGTAATGGCAATGCAGATAACACAATCCAACAGTAAATGAAAAATACAATAAATTAAAGATGATCACATCTCAAATGATCAAAGTACTGGAAATCCAATCATCATCCTTTCACGAACCCTCCTACTGTTACGGTAGGTTCTTCAATTCCAATTGTAAAAGAAAGTCAAGGTACATCTGAACCTCA